>MU912060.1:34211-81494 GCA_036418165.1 Cooperia oncophora
AGCATTTACTCCAACGTGCAGAAATCATATTTTTAACCCATTATTTGTTCAGCTTGTCCTTACTGCTGCAGCACGGACGACTCCAAGTGCCCGGCAATTAGTGCATATACCTCTCAGCTTTCTAGCCCAGTCCGTCTTACCTCTACTTCCCGGCTGCCGCCGACTGTTCGGCGCGGTGGCCCCGCCATCGTCAGCCCTATGCACGTGGCTGTCACCCATCTTCCACCTCTTTGAGCTGTTCTCTGCCTTCTTGTTGAAACGGTGCGACAAAAAGCAGTAGGAAACAAGTAATACGAAAGGTATAATACAGTATTGTCATTTGCTCGCTTGAACAACTCGTGGAGAACGAGTTTGGCACCGCGCCAAACGCAGCACTAACACGCCCCACCGTTTGCAATGAACTACACTATACCCTTTACTGCCCAAATTAAACGAAATCAGGCCAGTTTTTGGCCGACTTTGTTCTCCGTGAGCAGACTTGGCAAGTTTTCTACTAGGTAGTCTGACATTGTGAGCATGAATATCACATCCGCTTGGCACGAAACCTTCTAGCGCCCGCGCCACAGGTACCAGCGCCAAAATACCCCAAATCACCAAGTTTGCTGAAAACCACATCCGTACGGTTTGAAACCGCCTAACGCATCGCTACAAGCGATCCATCACATGCTTGTTCCGCTCCGACGCGTGTAGCACAGACTGCAGCCGCTTTCATGCGGGGCAGTATGCTAGAGCAGTTGTGCAAACAGGCCGAAGTAACGCAGCACTCTTCCTGGTTGCCTGTCATAGAGTGTTCACCTTGCTATGGCTCAGCCTTAGCAAAGAAAGGTTTTCATCTCAGGGGAGGGGTGCAGACGCAAGTTACCAATCAAGTCACCCATTTTCTCTATCCTTAACATTCTCTACGCCCCGTATGATGTTCGCGCTCATGAGTTCAAACTGATCCAGTTGAAAAGTTTAGCGATTTTGGTGACTACGACTTTTTTGGAGCCAACTAACTACCAATTGACAAGTTTTCAGCGAATTTGGTGATTTAGGGTATTTTGGCGCTGGCGCCTGTGAGGACGCTAGGAGACTTCGTGCCGAGCGGATGTGATATTCATGCTCAGAAGGTCAGACTCCCCTAGTAGACAGCTTTTTAGCCAAATCTGCTCGCGGAGAACAAGGTCGGTCAAAAACTGGCCTGATTGCGCTTGATTTGGGCAGTAAAAGGTAAACTGCCTAAAAGTATTGAAAGAGGTGCACAATTTCCAGCTCTCGTGTCTTTTCCTGTTGCAATTAAGAGCCAGCTTGACATGATAATGATAAAAGTATTTTCTAAACTCGCAAAAGATGTTCCGAAAAAAAGCAAAAGACCACCCCTGCTAGGGAATCGAACCCATGACCTCCCATCTATGAAGCAACTTACCCATTCACTACACCATCGACCGCTTGCTCCTGTTTGTACTCGAACTTCACTTGAGCTACGCAAAGGAGGATGGCCGAGTACTATGCTAGAACTACCCCCCCCCCCAACTCCTCATAGAAAATCTTTGGCAAATTTTGAAAACAGATTTGACTTCAGCGTCCCGAGACGCACACGTCGACACGCATCTCGTTCTGGATGGATATGGCAACCTGTTGACCTTCCGCATGCATCTAGATGATTGTTGCTGTTTCAGAACTGACAGATACAACAGAACAAGGTAGACCCGAAGTGCTGGCTTCTACAAGGGTAGGAGCTCTGAATTGGTGGAATCACTTATAAAGCGGCAAGAGTAGGAAAGTGTGAAGTCACGGTTTCGCAGAACTTCTTCAACACCTGTATCACCATAGCTCCCGATGAACATCGAGTTGCTAGGGCGTGTGTGAGTAACGTACCTATTCGTCCCTGCAATGCGCTAGAGTTGACCAAGGAGATCTGCGCTCGAGGCGTGGGACACAATCGACATCATACCTGTTTTGAAGTTGTTTCAGGTTGATGACTGTTGTTTAATGAAGCAGTGCGCGCTCCGAAAGTAATCATAATAGTGCTGAGTTATAAGCAAAAGTCAAAACCCAGTGTTACTCGAACCCGCATCCCTCGTTTACTGGATGGTTATCTCACCCATTGCGCAACGGGACCGGTCTTCCTCTTTCAGCTTCATGGCTCTTCATGCCCTTGCCTTTCAGCACTCACACGTCTGACTTGTCTAGCTGATATAAGCAGTGAGTCACGAGACTGAAGGTCTTTTACCNGTTTCAAGTTGTTTCGATTCGGTAAGCTGCCCTCGGCTTAAAGGCCAGTTGCCGGCGTTCAGTTGATAGACTTTTCTGCTCCCCTGTCCCCCGTGAGGCGCACGAGTAGCGGATGAGAGCTCATCAGAGCCACGCCGAATCACATCACTTTTGTAGCGCGCCGCTAAGAGAACGATGGAGCCTGATGCCCACGCACAGCCGCGTTCCTCTCACTTGAGCCGCCAAAAACCCCCCCTATCGACTCCACGCACTGAGCCCACCACATTCATCTTTAATGCACTCTCACTTCCGCTCCTGCATCTACCCAAGCACCTCGCTCCACCTTGATCGATACCTCTCGACACTCACACGCACACAGTCAGGATACTCTCAACAAGTGAGAACTCGCGATTTCTCCTTCGCCTTAACAGACCCATACGGATTCCACCGCACTCACATCAGCATTGCGACGTGGTGTATAGTCTCATCAGCCCCCAGCCCTGTGTCGAACCTGTGTCGTGGTCCCCCGCCCAACACCAATGCCCCATAGGGAATTGCAGGATACGAGGCGATCCTGTGAAACACTTTAATTCCCTCCATGCTCGCGCCTTCACGCACCTTTCTCGCCGGTACGCGGCGACGCAGGGATTTGCGCCGCTCCTTAACATAAGCATCCGCTTGCAGTTAGCGCGCCGTGGTGTCGTGCGTGCGGCCCCTTGGCACTTTTTCCAAGTACCCTTTAATTGCGCTTTTTTCACATAGACGCAGTAAAACTCAGTCAATGTTCCTTGCATGTGCAGAGTAACCACTTGGAGGTGCCTCGCTAATAAGAACGCGAACGGTGATACGCAGCGGGGTCAGACAACTGTGCCACCTTCCTGCAAGGCAATGCCCCTCGGAGGGCGCGGTCATTCGCGACGAAACGATTGAGAATTAGAAACGAACGCGATACTTCGACGAATAGCAAGCAAAACGCCAAGGTTTCCGTTGATGCGAATAAGAATTTTAGGTGGATTCGGCTGCGATGCCGTTCATATCCAATGTTTAGGGAGATGAGATGACACGGCCCTTATGGAAATGAAGGCACAAGCGATGTGAAATGTAAATAAGGAAGCGGGCAGAAGGAGGAGTCGGAAGAAGAATCAGAGGGGAATGGCGAGGTGTGAGTGTGAAATCGGGCCTGTACGAATTTTCTACGATCCTGGACGCGGAGATCCACGCCAAAGCATAAGAAAGAGCTTAGAATAAACGAAGTGGCGGGGGACTCGCTTGGATTGTTGCTTCATTTTTAGGATGTTTTTCCTGGGAAATGCGCGCGCACCGGTCTGGATCGATTCTGCTAATGCAGGCCGCATCTGCTCTGAGTTCTGGCCTCCGCCTCGTCTGTCTAGTGCAGTCTTCTTATTTGTGTAGCCACCTCCAATTGTTTATCCGCATCAGGGATGACTGTTTGCGTTTTAGATCGTACTTCTTTGAGAGCCAATTAAAGACTGGCGCAACTTCCAGGTCTAGGTAGCCAGCGCTAGGCGTGAGCACGCGCGCTTGCAACGGATGTTATGAAGTACGGGAATCTGCGCCGCAAAAGGTGTAAGGCGGAGCATGGACTAACTAGCGTGTTTCACGGTCCTGTATCTCAATTCCTGGGCATGTTTGGGCGGGGGGACCACGACACATTGACAACTAGGGGGCTGATAGTCTCATACATCCTCAATGGTTTGAACGTACCATATGTCTTCAAGTACGTACGTACAATCTCACTTCATTGGGTCCTAAGTAGAGCCTTTCCTATGATTTCCTTTTGATTTTTCTTCACATATGGGTTACATGCTACCTTTTTGAAACTATTCGTAACTCATCAAGTTTGAATGCGGGTTCAGCCTCTAACGTCCCAATGCGCGCTCTCAGCAAAAGCCTTCAGCCTCGTGGTTTACTGCCTAGGCTAGACACATCAGATGTATTATTGTTGGAAAGCATTGGCACTAAACGACGGGTGGCCCCGGCAGCGTAATAGATAACACAATAGCCCGACAAACGGGAGGCGCGGGTCTGAGTCCCGCCTAGGGTTTGATTTGGGCTCATGACTTAGTATTCTTGTGAACATGATACCGTTTGGTCAAAGCTTTGAGTGTTCACTTGACATCCCGTGGAATCCAGTCGGCAATCGTTTTAGGGAAGCGGTTATCATGGAAACCCACGACGTGCCAGGCCCACCCGATTTCCAACTCCAGTCTTCAAGTGTCACTCCTGTCTTCAAGTGTTAAGGAATCCCTATCTCGCTTCTGCGTACCAAGTAACTCCGAGCATAGATCCTTCTACAGTGCGTAACAAAAGTATGTGGACACCCCAAATTTTGATTCTGCGGAACTGCCTTTAGATATTGCGATCTGAGACCATCACTGTTAAATTTCTCATAAGCGAAAGTATAGGATTGCACTACCTGCGAGCACATTGTGAACTACTGAGCAATGATTTATTGTTTTCAAAAAAATCTCTTAATAACAAAAGTATGTGGACACTTAACAAAAAACAAAAGTATCATGGAAATTAAAACTTGGTGCTCCCTCCCGCGTTCACTATTACTTCGAACATTCTGTCTGGCATGCTGTGGACAACATTTGTGATAGTGTCTTCGTCGATTTAATCCCATGCAGCCACTACAGCCTTCTTGAGGTCTCGCACGCTGTTGTACTGCCAATTGTTCATGTAAATTCGTCGAACCATAATTCCCCACGTGTTTTCGATTGGGTTGCAATCAGGAGAACATACCGGCCAATCCATCACTTTGATACCATTGCGTTGGAGCCATTTTATAGTAGAATCTGAAACATGCACGGCGGCGTTGTCCTGCTGCAGCACGTGTGTCCTGGGTCGTGGCCCACTCAGAAAAAGCAAGAGGTAAGATTCGAGCACTCCTTGATATTCCTGACTGTTCATACGGCACGATGGGAAGGCGAGCTCTAACTTTCCGCTGGTTCCAAAACCACCCCACACCATCAAAGAGCCGCCTCCGAAATTTCGCCTCGAGAACAGCAATGGATCGCGACGAAGGTCTCTCCAGCAGTGGTGCCGATATACATCTGGACCATCGAGATCGGACTTTTTCATCGGTGAAGATAACCTAAGAATGAAAAGCCCATGGGATGTTGCCTTTCTGATTTTACAAATTTCTCAAAAAGCTTCACCTTGTCCCACGACGTCGCTATGTTTGCACGCGTGAAGTTCACTCTCGCCAGCTGGTGTTGGGTAGTCAGGCGAGGAGCTTTCTTCATGGTCTCTCGTGTGATATGCTCATTTGATCGAACATAGCGCCATATCGTCATTTTTAAGACCGGTAGATTAATTGCAACATGGATCTATCTCCCAGAAAGGGGGGAGTTTGAGGCGACCCGCGCTATTCTGATGTCTTTTACGGACAAAGATCGAGGACGCCCCGAAATATGTGCTGAATGGTAGCCATCAGGATTCTGGAGGTACTTACCAACGCACGTCGCCGAACGTCCGAGCTGTCTTGTAATTTCTCTATTTGAGTGTCCAGCAACACTGAGAGCTCGAATCTGAGATTGTTCGTCTTCGGAGAGAGTACTGCCACGACGAGACATGAGTACAGGTTAATGGGGAGCAGAAACGATAGATATGGGTTGCAGATTTGGAGTCAAACTTTAACTTTCTCAGGTGTCCACATACTTTTGTTATTAAGAAATTTTTTCGAAACAATAAATAATTGAACGGTAGTTCACAATGTATTCAGAAGTAGTGCATTCCTATACTTTCGCTTATGAGGAATCTAACAGTGATTGTCTCAGATCGCAAAATCCAAATGCAATTTCGCAAAATCAAAATTTGAGGTGTCCACATACCTTTGTTAACGCTATGGTATGGGAAACGCTGATCACATGTTCTTTTCTTCCTGCATCGGTGGAGTTCAACCCTCTAAGGCGAGTTAAGACATGAAGGGCTATGGAATCGAAGAACACCCTTGGACACGGAGCGTCGTCGATCTTCATCATCCCAGACGCATGAGCTTTTTGAGAGAGGCACTGAAGAATTTCAGCGAGATGATGTGGCCGTGTCGAACTCGACTTTCTCCAGTACCCTCCAGTATGTAGAGAATGCTCTGTTTGGGCGACGGGAGCCAACAGCTTGGTCTTACAGTTGGCGAAGTCGCGGCTGGCGTTGCAGGTGCTCTTCACATACTGCCACCTCAAGCTCTGATCGCCTGCCATTACGCCTAAGCCTTAGACATAGGAACATGGAGGCCAAATCCTACTGGGTAAAACGTGGAGTCTAACTTTCCAATTTATGACGCTTTTTCTAAGTTATTACCTCCGTGATAGCTTTTTCATATTCTTCAATATTGTAGAAGTCATAGTGTGAGGCCACGTAACCATTCTCAAAAACCTGAAAATGTTCTCTAATTTTTTGTCAAGCACTTGTAATGATTTTATAAACATGCAATTTGATACACATACGCTACATATGTCCTTGAATTTGTCGAAGTTTGCGTTAAACTTGGTGGCATCCACAGAATGAACAGTATCAAAAACAAAAAACGGTCTTTTATCACCATTCCTGTCTTTGTATGTTTTCACATTTAGGTTGAGTTGCTGTACGTAGCCGGTCAGCTTATCGATCCCTGAAATGAAAAGACTTCCGTACCAATGTAGGACTTTCTATGTCTGCCTATTTCACCCGCAAGCGACAACCATGTGCGACGACACAACGAGACATTCATTCAACATGGATTCCAGCGGAAACGCAGAAACTCTGAGCGGCAGCGATGCAGTCGCGTCACCGCCGAGTCCACGCAGCGCGACTCACCCACCCCACCCACGCGACGCACACATTTCAGAAAGCAGCGTGCGCAGAGGTCGAATTGAGCGTGACCCTTTCACTCTTCTTCACCCTTATAAATATCCAAGCCATATTGACATTGCCGCTTCTGCCTTCTTAGGCGCGTTCTTACTTCGCGATGACCCGCTTTAACACGCACCAAGTTCAACAGCGCTATAGACGCGAATGCGATCGCATAGGGAACTGATCAACGTCACCCGCTTATGTATTGAGCGAGAATGAGGGAACGTTGTCAGTCACGCAGTCTGGTAACGATCGGCATCGGCCGCTAGGGCGACGTCCGCCGATTCAAGCATGCGGCCGCGTTCGCAATCATATTATTACTGGCGCTGTCACAACTGAACTGTACTGCGCGTTACAGCGCATCGACGTGTGTCATCGCAAGGTTCGAACGCTGCCTTACAAAAACCCAAAAACCAAACCCAAAAAAAGGCCTTGAGCTGATTACTGACGTAGCGTGGGGACCTTTTGCTACACAGACAGCTGAAATCTAAACTCACGGAATTTCATTGCACCTGCCGCACGGCGAGAACAGCTCAAAGATTTTAACAAAACTAAAACCGCTGATTCAATTACATGAGCGTCGAAAGTGTGAAAATGTGATCTTTTTGTGTGGCGAGCTCTAGCTGTCTGCACTCTACCGTTGTCTGCACTCTGCATCTCCTACTTTGGTTGGTCTGATTCCCTTACATGAAAAATCCAAGTATCTAGCACAGTGCCAGGATACTATCGACTAAGATTCGTGAATCTTATATGACTATGAGTGCTTGCTAATGGTCAATGCGTGAGTTGGCAGGATAGTACCGGAAAGTTCCAAAAAACGATTGTGAGCCTAGAGGATCAAGGTTTTCCTCTAGCTTTACAGCAGAGTTCCAGGACAATTTCGCCTACCCCGGTGCTCGTTTCGCTTCCTCTACGGAAAAGCAGAAGCTCCTTTTGGTCGTTCATGATATATATAATTCAATGAGCGCAGTGGTTCCAAATTACTATGGGCGCTGTGCGCGCAAAATTTTGTATTGGGTTCGCTGTTGAAGATATGGGACAATATCGTTTTATTTACTTGTTATAGCACTTCATTTAGTCTACTCTGCACGCCTAGTTCAAAGACACATGGTACCTCAAACACATTGAGGGTGTATGAGACTATCAACCCCCCCCCCCCAGCCTGTCAGTGTGTCGTGGTCCGCCTCGCCCAAAACTGCACGGGGTCATAGTACGGGGGCCGCGGGAACTCGTAATTCCTAGCCCACACCGCCCATCTTCGCGCAAACTCACGTTTATGCTGACATTGTCGCGCGGGGCGCGTCGCGTGCAGCTCTCTTGGCTTTTGCCAAGTCCTGTGATTGCGGCTGGAGTACAAGTAAAACGCATGTCATGTTCTGTGGCAATGCGCGGCCCTCTGAGGAATGTTTGCAGGCACAGTTGGCTCTTGAAGTTGTAGCCCTCGTCATTATCTTCGGTCCTTATTTTTGGCAGCATCTAAAATGTTTCGCGCATAGAAAATGCGTTTTTCTTGTATTCCAAAGCGCAATTACAGGACTTGGCAAAAAGCAAAGAGAGCTGCACGCGACACGCGCCGCGCGGACGATGTTAGCATAAGAGTGAGTTTGCATGGGCGGTGTGGCAAGGAATTTACGACTTCCCCATGGCCCCGAACTCTGACCCGTGCAGTTTTGGGCGGGGAGACCACGACACATCGACAGCTGGGGGCTGATAGTCTCATAAACCCTCAATGTGTTTGAGCGTACCATGTGTCTTTAAGTGAGTCTATTCGGTAACTCGTCTTGGGATTGTCATTTCACTGTGTAAGCCTCCCTTCATCTGTATGAGCGAGGCACGCTAATCCACCTAGTATCTGGTCTCGCAAATGAGATTCAAAAAGAAAGGGTTAGTTTCCAGGAGCTATCAGGTTGAACCGCCAATATGCAGGAGAGTTGCTACCGAGAAGACGAAGAAGTATCCTCTTCATACGAAGCTTGAGTATGTGTTCAAATTCCTACTGTTCTCTGCTCTCTACGCTGTCAGTTTCATGGTTTGCTCCCTTTCTTTTAGGTTCTAGTTCTTCTTTCGCACGTTTCTTACTTTCTTTGCTTTCGCTTACTGTTCAACCACTATTAGCTATGGTCCTTTCGGGCAACAGGCTGTCGTTGCGTCCCACCATCCCAACTTCTCCCTCAGTTACTTGCTGTTCGTTTCAAGACTGAATATCATCATTCGGCTTCTTTCTGCCAATCTGCTTCCTAGCTTCTTGGCACTGTGCTTACCTAATCGCAAGTTTCTGTTCAAAAACGGTAAATAATCTCGTTGAAGGTAGCGCAAGGGTCACTTTACCTACTGATAGTCGAGAAAGTTCGGAAATTGTGAACTGAGGTACTAGTTGGCAAGATTACGACGACTTGAAAATCACCTTCCGCATGCAGGATAGCTTGACGTGCACACAAAAAAGGATGTTTTTCTTTGGGATCTGCATAAATTGCAGTACCAGCTTGAATTCCATCGAAACTCGAAAGTAGACGAAACTTAATTGCTTTTTCTAGCTTCACCTCTAGTGTAGAATTGACATCTGAAAAGGATGTTGCAGTACTCGCTACAAAAATGATTAAGGCATCATTCGCAACTAAATTGTACAGATTGTTGGTGCACGACCACAATGTGAAAAAATAATGTGGAAAAAACTCTTCTTCACACGAGGGAACGCTAAGACTCTGAAAGGACAGGCGCTCCACCCCTCAGGTAGCCCTCACCTTCATGACCCCTTGATCAGATGTCACAAGTAAGACCCCATCGGACGGCTACTTAGAATGGTTTCGGATGGCCAAATGGATAGCGTGGAGGATTCTCAATCGGACATTGAGGGTGGGGGTTCGTGATTCGACTCCCCTCGGCTTGCGAGTTTTTGCATTTTTATGTTCATCTGTTCTCGCTTCCATGTATTCCGTTTATGAATTTTACTCGCATATCTACCATTTGTAGGCACATTCTTAATAGTTATACCCCATTAGTCGGTGCTATCCAACAATTTCGATTTTCACATGCCATTAAGCAAGAACTTCCCTGAAAGTTGATCTTTATACGTTATTGCACTGATCACGACTATGCCATTTATTTTCAGATGTTGTGCCATTTATCGCCAGTTTGGAGCCCGTCTTTCTCCCATTCGACTCGCTACATACCCTCATTTGAGGGACTTTCAGGGCCATTCTGACACCGTACGCGTCGACGCCAAAAATAAGTGTCAGAATCGTGATCAGGACCATCGATTACCCCTACAGGCAAACTTTCGGCCAAAAAGATTTTTCTGAATTTCTTGAGTTTGTGTATTGGGTCATGCTCAAGAGTCACTCTGTTGAAGTCATACTTGTCCTGGTTAAAGACATCCATTCAGTGATACAGAGACATTAAACTAGCAACAACGCTAAAAGTCATCGAAAAGAGAACAAAACTGCTATCATTCTTCCAGGTGCATTTGAAAAAGTGAAGGGAATCGATTGGTCTATTCTCTTGGTAGGGGAGGACGGCATCTTTGTTGAGCGAGCAGTCGCTGGAGTCGACAAATGTCCGGGATGGCTTTTCACTTGCTCTATGGCCACACATGCCCATGCCAAGCATGAGTGGACATTATGAGCACCAGATCCGCGATATGGCTGCCCGGCGGCCCGCTTGACGTCATCGCTACGAAGTTTGGGACTCCGGTCATCATTGCCGCCAAATGGTCTACCACAACTCGAGAAACTCAGAAAAACGCTTTTGGCCGAAAGTTTGCCTGTAGGGGTAATCGATGGTCCTGATCACGATTCTGACACTTATTTTTGGCGTCGACGCAATACGGGTCAGGATGGCCCTGAAAGTCCCTCAAATGAGTGTACATATAGATTCATAAACAGACATGTATGGAAGCGAGAACAGGGGAACATAAAAAATACAAAAACTTGCACACCGAGGGGCGTCGAACCAGGAACCCTCACTGTCCGTTTGAGAATTCTCCACCGCACTGGGCCATCCGTTTGTTTTCTTTCATGCTCTTTTTTCACTCCTTTTTTGATGTTCCCAGAGGCGTTCAGGAAAAATGAACATCAGGTTGGTTTTCCATGCACGTGACCCTACATCATGCAAAAAAAATTTTCAAAAGGCGCTCCACATCTCGAACGACCTCCCTGGTTAGCGCCTCTCTGAAGGCTCTGTTTGCTCACTGCAGGATGCTGCGTTGGTTAAAGTCTAATAGACTGACCTGTGTGTGACTAGTAGCATAGTCCCACTATTTTTCGACCAAGGCTATCTTTTCTCACTTCGTGCATTTCCCATGACCGATTCTCCGCTCGGATCTTACCCTCGTTTCTTTTGGGAGGTCTGTGGCGAAGTCGGCCAGGAGCACTTAAGTCTACCTTTCCCCAGGTAGCACCTTGATATCCTTGACGGTTTGAGAGACGGTCTTCTCACCAGTACATGAGGCAGCGTCCATACTTCGCAACAGCAGCGGCGATCGCCGAGATCGTCGGTACATGGCAGAGCGTGCCCCAACGCTATAACTTGGACCCGAAGGCTTTTAGGGAGAAGCGACATGACTTCATGATTCTTTTTTCTCCTTTAACTGCAATTCTCTTAGGTACTGGAGCTTGGTTCGACACAAAGAAAGGTGAACCCAACCCAATGGCTTTTGTTATCTATTTTCTTTTTTGATTCGGGATAGAAATGAGCAAAGCGTGACAGCTTCATTAGCTCCAGATCCACTTATGTATGGAAGGTCGTAAGTTATTAGGTAGTAGCCATCATTAAGAGAAAAGAGGGTCTCACAAGTTATCAAGCGAGCTGTCCATAATAGCGTTGAGGCACGCTCTGCCACGTACCGACGATCGCGGCGATGGCCGAGGTCGCCGCGATCGCCGCTGCCGTCGCGAAGTATGAACGCTACCTAATCGGTTTCCGTCTCTTTCCCTTCACGGCTGTGAATTATTTTCTAGGTTCATCTATTCGCGGAGAAGTTGCTGCAAATCGTTAGGTTTGCGCTGTGGCTAGTTCAAAGAGCCGTTCACTCAGTGCTCCGCTCCTATTTCTCGGCTTCCATCACCTTGCGGACCCTTTCTGTTACCACATGACCATTCAGATCATCTGCTACGGTGTCATGTCATCTTTCGGAATTGATCTTATTACCTCGTTCATGGCCAGTAGGACTCACGCTTCCCCGGCTCCGAGCAACTGGATTGCGCACAGCGTACATGGTCACGTTGCCAGTACCTCTCCCCATTCCCACAGTTTGACCACTCATCCTGTCCACACAGCACACACAGTTCTTGAAGGATTTCGCTTCCGCTATATCAACATCACTTCGCTTGCTGTCTCCTCCACTGGAGAGAGGTTTGACCGCTTCTCTGATCTCAAGGGCCTTCGCGATTTTCCAGCGCCTTCCTTGATGGCACTTGGACACTGACCTAGATATTCCTACGTCTCTGATGTCAGCAATCTCTCGAGACTTACCAGTATGTGATATAAGGTCAAGGCCTAATTCGTACTAGCTTTTCGGCCTGGTTGTTCACCCCTCCATAGCCCTCGCATACAGACGACAGAACTTGGGCGAGAATCAGCACTCCACATTCGCGTTAAACTGATACTTTTGCCAACCCTGATCATTTTTGTTTTGACGGGGTTCTCCATCAGCCGGATATTAATGATGTTCAAAGCCAGGATCCAACGAGGATAGGTAAGAGTTGATTTTCACTGATTCCCTCCAGAACGTTCATACCGAGGGATGTGGTCACTCTCATCGCGCGAGCAATTTGATCACAAGATCAGATCGACCATTTTCAGCCTGAACCTATCAGCGCCAACACTGCCTAAACACTAACGGTCTTAATAGTAGAATTTTTGCTTTCAGCATCAAACTGGTCTGATGCTTCGTGACTGGCATTTTTTACGACAAGATCATGCAAGAAAACCCTCACATTAAATATCTGTAAAACAGTCGTTGTCACCACACACCAAACACCCGTAGCCTGCACAGTTAAGGAAGGCCTATTGTCAAAGAAGTTAAAGCTCCAGTATGACCTGTCGGATCGCCCAGCTGTCGCCGGGACATCCTCCTGTTGTCACGGCGTGGCTCCCCCAGGCGCTCCTCTTTCACTCGACTGTGATAAAAGTAGCAAAGGCTCGAAGAGCAGATCATAAAGAATCTGTTGCACTTTTTTCGAATTCCTTAATGCTAAATAATGTCTTCCAATCACACTATTTGATCATGACCGCTGTGGTTATGAGGAAGGGTTCAGGTTGAACTGGTCGGCATATGCAGTGTAGCACCATCCATTTACCTCCGAAAAGTCAGAACCGTGAAGTCGTGAGGGGCAGTGGGAAAGACAATACCGTTTTGCTCACTTAATGTCAAAGCGTGAATTACACAAGAAAACCAGTGCAGCCTGCCACTGGAATACTACTTTTGTCTCAACCCTTGACAGATTTCCTGCCTTTGAAGTGACTGCGAGTGAACGCTCATCGTCATTTCTATGTGACAAATACCAGATGTAATAGAGGAAGTTTCTTACCACTATTTCTCTTATCACATTTCGTGACCCATCGTAGCGTTTTCATCACATCCGCTAAATCACCAGTTGAAAACAACTTTCAACTGCTTTTGCGCGCGTTACCGTTTCGGTGACATTTCAAAATCAGTGCCGCTTAACGAGCTTCTCGATCCCTTCCACATCTTTTCACCCCAGGGCACATCGTTGGTTGGGGAATCCCCAACAGGAAGGGCATATTTGGCCGCCAGGAGAGGGGGGGGGGTCGTAGCGAGTGCGGCAGCCAGTAACGAGCAGCGCAAATTGTCAATGTGCTGAGCCCTGTATAGCGAAACTTGCTTTGTAGAGAACTCGGATATGCAAAAAAATAGTACAAAACTTTCATTCATCAAACTAATCCGAAATAACTGCAAATATTAATAAGTCAACATTATCTCGTAAGTCCGTTGGTGACTAAACAGTACAACTCAAACTCTGGTTCGCTGCCCCAATATATGCGTTGTCCGCCGGTTCGCCCGCTTCTGCGCGCCTAAGCACCACCGTTTTTTTCTCCACAAGCCGACACGGACTACCAAATCGTCAATATGTAGACGTTTCCACAGTTGGTCTCCTTTATCCGCCGAGCTCAGCGATTGCGCGGAGCCACGAATCTGGCCCCCAGCAGTCGACAAGCGGCCGGGGGGGGCGACCCATGTACACTAAAGCGCCCAACAGAAAAACACATGCTAACGTTAAGTGCACAGGCGCCATGGGAACTCCCTCGAACCTTACTAGACACATTGCCTCGCGTTACACCAGACAGTACGCACACGTATCGCCACACTTTCACCCTCCCACACTCAACCTCTGCCGCGGCCCCTCAGTGCCGGCGGCCGCATAAAACGTTTTGGGCTTCTCGTGATCGGGCCGCTAAACAAACCATATCCTGCTCCTGCTCCACCACAGGATACGTTCTACATGCGTTCCTGGCTATTCGAACAAGCTCACTTGTAACGGTACACAGGAAACGGGTTTTTCGCGCAGTTGGGAGTGTTCCTCAAGAAATCCCCATAGCGAGATCTCATGAATCCAGCGCTTCAGAAACAGTTCAAGAGGTTTTTAGAAAGAGAATATCTTCAAACACTCGAAACCATTCTCAGATTTGTGAAATGTTGAGTTACAAAAAAAATATATTGATTCAAACCTGTTCGGTTGAAATCACTCTCCAACGAATCCCTACGGCAGATTTCTCTGTGATTTTTGCGACGTTTATAAACGTTTTAGTACTTTTAGGAAGTGCAAACCTTCCTCTACACAAGTACGGTCTCCTCTTCCATACAGGTCCGCTTTTGAGGAAGTAATGGTCCTTCAAAGACACCTACCTCAGCTGGAAATTCTCGCTCCATGGCTAAAATTGCCGAATAATCTCCAGCCACAGCTGCAATTACATGCGCACTCTGCTACCGTACCCCACATAATCGGGGTAATTCATTTTTACGGCGGTTTGTATAACTGTTACGTAGCGAGACAAGCCTAACTTTCTCTTTTCCTCGTCCTCAATCTTGGGAATAGACGTTGTTAACATTGTGCTCGCTGATGGCCGCTCCCAGAGAGGAAGTCCACCTCAGGTTAACCAATGCTCATTGCATTTAATCGCGATATATCGTTATTATTACCATGTGTGTTTCAAAACGGCCATCGAAGATGTTCATCGTACGAGTTTCTCATAATACGATTGTACCGTTTTTTGTTTGCAATCATCTCTGTATTGTTCTATTATGTCATGACTTCAAGTCGTCCATTTAGTATGGGCACCTTCATACAAGTAGAATTTCATAGTGGACGTTTCATACTTTCATTTAGGGCGAAAAAAAACCGAACGGCAAAAAAAAGGGGGGAGGGGGGTCGTACCGAGCCCCCAAAAGAAGGGGGGTCGTACAGGCTCGACCAAAATCCCCATCGAATGCTGTGCCCTGTTTCACCCACAGTAGCACCCCTATCCATTCCCCTATACCACATCTTGGAACTATTTTCGCAGTAGTTTCCAACTTCTCTATTACTGCAACCTCGGCATGGTAAGCTAAATCTTGTGTTGATTATATGTGCCTTACGAAGTTTATGAAACCTTTATTCAAGTGACCAACGTTTCGACTGAATCTTTGGAGCCTGAACGTTCTTATTAATGTTGAATGTAGAAGCGGACTTTCCGCTCAAAAGGTGGAACCCTGAGTGAATCTGTTTCCCTGGTGTGCCTCGGATTCTCTGCGAGGTTCCTGTCAGAATGTCGGAACAGCTGGAGAAGATGGGCGCTTGGTGTAGTAGAGCGTAAGACTCAAGCTTGAACCACATTCAGGTCCTCAGACAAACGACGATTCGGTCAAACGTTGGCCACTTGAATGAGTCCCATGTATCAACCTCGTAAGGCACATAGAACTAAGACAAGATGAGACGACGCAGTGTTTAGCTATGAAGCTATGAAGTACGTGACTCTCCCTTACTGATTATCAGATCTCATAAGCCGCTATCGCTTCCCGTCATCGACCACTACCACACAGTCCAATGCCCTACACACTTCTCAAGGTCGATAACCCCTCATTACTGAGAAATATGTAATGAATTCCGTGACAATGGACAAACCGACACAAACCGAAACATACAAGATGAAATTGTTGCGTTACGGCCGGCGTCATGCATATGGACCGCATCTGCGGCGACAACACACGCAGGGTATTAGTGATATCTCCTATAGTTTATGAAATGCGTCTCATCTCCTATGGTTTATGAAATGCGTCTCCAGCGTCACCATGATTAGACCCCCAGTGGTGCTACTACATACTTAATGTTACTGCCGTCTATTTTGCCCGGATACTGACATTGTCCGCAACACCGGTATCCAGTTCGAGATGTTCAGAAAGCGACTTATCCCTCAAGCAATGCTAGCATAGCATGGTGATACAAATTAAGTTAACGCCTGCTCAAAAAAGGCTACGCATTCAAGGAAGAGGCACCATGATACCAAAAGAGTGAAACCGTCAGGGAGCGAGAGGAACACGGGAAAAAAACCAGGAGGAAATCGTCTCGATGCTTTGTAGATACAGTGATGAGATTAAGTGAAGAGAACACACCTCTTTTTGCCTTGCGCGTAAGATCGATAGGGTTCAGCTCCAGTTCTGCTTCTTCCCCCTCATCTGCAGCCCACACCTCCGCGGTCCTCTTCGAAAAGAAAACTAAAAATATACTGTTCAAGGTAAAACTGCACCTCATTTTCTCATAGTGTTACTGAAGAAGGCTATTTATGGTAAACATCATAACAAATATGGTACGGTACAAATAAGAAAAGTATAATCATCAAAACATGCCCGTTGAAGACCCCCCCCCTATCTTCTTCACAAAAGACCTGCTCTCACTGAACCCACTCTTCCGAATGGACGAAATTATTGGGCTGAAGATTGAAAAAGGAATGTTTTGAGAAATGGTTTCACTGCTTGATAGAGAACTGCGCCCTCTGTACAGTAGCAAGAAAGACGAAACAATCGAAAACGGTGCGCTATGATAGTTCCATTGAATTTCCTTCAGTAGCCCTCAAAAAGATTCGCCTAGAAAATCAATCTTAGAAAGTTAAGAAATAGCTGTTTTAAGGCTAGTGCATGGGATTAAACAACATGAAGAAGCCCTTCATTGTAGAAGCTGGTGCTGTACACAAACGCAACATGTCACCCTTACACGACTCGAAAGTGCTTGGCCAAAATGCACGGTTTAGCGACGACAACCTAGCTCCGACTCTGTGAGCTCGCGAGCGTTCCCGGTAAGTAGCCGTGGGAGCAGAATAGAGAAGACTTCTGCGATATTCAATTCTAATTTTCATGTTTGGATCCACAAATCCTATTCGCAGCCTCAACGTGGTGTGGTGGTGAACGGTTTGGACTGTTCCAGCACCGTACCAATGCTGAGGGTGCCACGTCAGAACCTGGCCAACTACGCGTGGTCAAATTTCTTCACGCCGAAAACAGTAATAATTATGGGCCTCATTCCCCTGAACCTGAGGGAACACCGACAGGGCGATGTCGGCTGGGACCGTTCGGGCGAGGCTGCAGGAAGCACAGAGTCAACGGAGATTCAAGTCGCCCAGGACTGGAATGACGATCTGTGCTTTCAATGCACAGACGCTTGCATCGGAAGCTCACATCGAAGATCTGATGCTGCAAGCCAGGAAGATCAAGTACGTCGTCATAGGACTGAGACGAGGAGGCATCGCCCGCTACACGCCGTATACGAGACTGGAGAAGAACGGTCCCTCGGAACATGCGACAGCAGAGGCGTTGGCGGTGTGGGCGTCCTCGTCAACACGCACTTAGCCATGAACGTCGATTCGTACGAAAATCTGACGACCCGAATCGGACGTTTGCGATTGAGAAGATGTGGTTCAACTCCGGCTTTGACAATCTTCGTCGCCTACGCACCAATATCAAGCTACGACGAGGATGACTACGAAGCGTTCTATATGGAATTTGAGGTTCTGTTAGGTCTTCCCATTCAAAAGCGCCGTCGATTTTATTTGAATAAAACAAAGAGGAGAATAGATAAAAAAGCAATATTTTGGCTTCAAGTTAAGTAGATCCCTCCTTCACCAATGACCCGCTCCCATTCCCCCAAAAGCCTTTGGACCTCTGGTACCTTCGATTTTTCAACAAGTGTCTTTGTGTCAAGTGATTTTTCAACACAGTTCAACAAGTAAATTGCTGTTGATGCCAATTTCGGCGAATGACAAAACATTGTAGCGCTCGCTGTCTGAGAGTACTCTCGACTAACGAGAACAATTGCAATCGAACGGCTTTATGTCGTGCGAATGGGGCGATTGAACCCAGGTCTCAGTATTGTTTGTGTCCCCAGCACCGCTCTACAATACCATTACTCAGGGTCTGGCACTATGACGAGCAACGGTGGCCTACTTGTAGTTGTATGGTATCATCCATTTGTCGGTCTGATTGCAGGGGATCAGGCAATATACACCGACAGCTGCAATTTTATTCTCCGTAAAGAGCCGCCTGAAAGCCACTGTGAGGAATCCTTCGCTATGATGATCATCCACTTGCGCTCACGTAATTCTTCACGGTAGAACTCGTCTTCTCATCTGCTTTCATACAAAGTTGACGATTGTGAGTTTTGGCTCGAGGTCCAAGACCACTAATATTTCATCTAGGGCCGGGGTGCGTTTTCGCGTCGTGAATGACATTTTCTGCTTACAACATTACTGCTACAGGCATAGAATGGGTACTGCGTTCCTGCTTCTACAAGTCTTGACCATCCTCAGTTTATCGGACATAACTCGGGCTGCAGTTGCAGCTGGGATGTCAGACTCGCGGGGTAGCTAGACAAAGGTTCAGGCTCTGTGATCAGATATTCAGCGCTTGACTTCATTCACCCTTTTTTCTTGTGCAGGATGAACATTATGGCCATCCATGACGAAATTTTTCTTCCTTTCTTCCTTTTTCGGGCTCCTGAACCGAACCTTCCACCTTGTATTTCCAGAACACCATTACACACAACTACTGGTCTGGCGCAGGTCAAATTTGAGCAGCGCACTTTCATCTTATGACGCCTGATTCGAAAATCCGGCGCTAATTTTCACCACTCAGGCTTCTTTACAATTTCTTGAGAACTTCTTCTCTCGGTAGGCTCACCAAACTCCGCAGATACATAGCTAAGGGTACTAACCTCCAAATGGTATAGTAGCCCGCTGCTCTATCCCCTTTGCTTTTCTGCAATTCCTCTATATGTATCGGCACTTTTGAATGGGATGACCTAATATATATTCCATTTTCACACTAAATGGGGACACTTTCAAACCGAATCGGACACACCCCTCACAATAGTCAGTTGATAACTATACCACAATAGGTACTGCTGCAAGCCCCGCCCACTTTTCAGCGCGGTCACGGTTTTCCACAATGTTTTACGAAATCTGCTTCCTCGACTTTTTTCACTTTTGCTACTTGCACACACATCAACTGAAAAGGATTGGTACCTATACAGGTCTGACTCCGCCCACTTCCCAATGGAGTACCGTAGATTTTGAGTTTATAACTTTTTTTGACGTCGTTCTTTTCACATTCAATATTCACAAAACGAATATACTAATAGCCATGGTGCATTTATACATCATACATCACACCACGCTCCGCCCCTCTGGCCACGCCCTCTTGTGTTTTTCGTACAATTTTCGCTTTTTTATGCTAAAGAAAAATCAAAATTCCACGAAAAACCACAGGTGGGCGTGGCCAGAGGGGCAGGGCTTAGGGTGCTAGTGTATAAATGAACTATGGATATTATTATAGTCGCCTTGTGTAGATTGGATGTGAAAAGAACGATTCAAAAAAATATTATAAAAACGAAAACTTGCGGTAACTTCATTGAGGAGAGGGCGGATCTGTATCGGTACCAATCCTTTTCAGTTGAAGTGTGTGTGCAACTAGCAAAGGTGAAAAAAGTTGGAGAAGCGGATTTCATAGAGCATTTTGGAAAACCGTGACCGCGCTGAAAAGTGGGCGGGGCTCGTAGCAGTACTTAGTGTGGCATAGTTATCAACTGTCTATTGCAAGCAATGTGTCCGATTTGATTTGAAAAGTGTCCGATTTGGAGTGGAAATCTTACTATTATATAATCCTACTATTTACATAATCCGCTAAGTGTGTGTGTGTGTCACGAAATTCATAACACCTGTCCCAGGTGCAGAGAAACGTTTATTCCAGGAAGTGATGGAGGGGGTGACGGGAACACCATTGGTGGTGACAGGATGTGGTATCAGTTGATAAGGATCGATAATATCGATACCGTCACACCCCCTCCATCACTTCCTGGAATAAACGTTTCTCTGCCACTGGGACAGGTGTTATGAATTTCGTGACCCACACACATACACACACTTAGCGGATTATGTAGTAGGATTATATAGTAGGATTTCCCCTCCAAATCGGACACTTTTCAAACCAAATCGGACACTATTAAAATCAAATCGGACACTTTTCAAATCGAATCGGACACATTGCTTACAATAGGCAGTTGATAACTATACCACACTAGGTACTGCTACGAGCCCCGCCCACTTTTCAGCGCGGTCACGGTTTTCCAAAATGCTCTATGAAATCTGCTTCTCCAACTTTTTTCACTTTTGCTAGTCACACACACTTCAACTGAAAAGCATTAGTACCGATACAGATCCGCCTCTCCTCAATGAACTTACCGCAAGTTTTCGTTTTTATTTTTTTTCCACTCGTTCTTTTCACATTCAATCTACACAAGGCGACTATAATAATATCCATAGTTCACTTATACACTAGCACACTAAGCCCTGCCCCTCTGGCCACGCCTATCTGGGGTTCTTCGTGGAGTTTTGATTTTTCTTCAGCCTAAAAAAGCGAAAATTGTACGAAAAACACAAGCGGGCGTGGCCAGAGGGGCGGAGCCTAGTGTGCTGGGGTATAAATGCACCATGGCTATTAGTACATTCGTTTTGTGATATTGATGAAAAGAACGACGTCAAAAAAAAGTTATAAACTCAAAAGCTGTGGTACTTCATTGAGAAGTGGGCGGAGTCAGATCTGTATAGGTACCAATCCTTTTCAGTTGATGTGTGTGCAAGTAGCAAAAGTGAAAAAAGTCGAGGAAGCAGATTTCATGAAACATTGTGGAAAACCGTGACCGCGCTGAAAAGTGGGCGGGGCTTGCAGCAGTACCTATTGTGGTATAGTTATCAACTGACTATTGTGAGGGGTGTGTCCGATTCGGTTTGAAAAGTGTCCCCATTTAGTGTGAAAATGGAATATATATTAGGTCATCCCATTCAAAAGTGCCGATACATATAAAGGTTGCAGAAAAGCAAAGGGGATAGAGCAGCGGGCTACTATACCATTTGGAGGTTAGTACCCTTAGCTATGTATCTGTGAAATTTGGCGAACTTATTCACAGAAGAATTCTCCAGAAATTGCAAAGAAGCCCGAGTGGTGAAAATCAGCGCTGGCTTTTCAAATCAGGCGTTATTGAAGGGGAGTGCGCTGCTCGAATTTGATTTGCGCCGCACCAGCAGTTGTATGTAATGGTGTTCTTGAAACACAAGGTGGAAGGTTTGGTTCAGGAGCCCGAAGAAGGAAGAAAAGAAGAAAATTTTTTGTTTTGGGTGGTCTCATAATGTGCATCCTGCATAAGAAAAAGGGGTGGGTGAAGTCATGCGCTGAATGTCTGATTCCAGAGCCTGGACCTCTGTCCAGCTTCCCCGCGAGATTGACTTCCCTGCTGCAGTTTCCCGAGTTATGTTCGATAAACTGAGGATGGTCAAGCGGGTATGCGCATGGGTACCTAATTTTCTTATAGAAGCACGAAAGCAGTACCGATTCTATGCCTTTAGCAGTAAGTCCTCAGTATGATATGTCATTCACAACTGTGAAGACGCACCCCTGCCCTAGATGAAATATGGGAGGTCCTGGACCTCGAGCCAAAACTCGCAACCGCCAATTTTGTATGACTGCAGATGAGAAGCCGCCCGAGTTCTATCATGAAGGGTTACGTGGGCGCAAGTGGATGATCATCATAGCGAAGGATTCCCACACTGTGACTTCTAGGCGGCTCTATACAGAGAATAAAATCGTCGCTGTCGGTGTATATTGCTTGTTCCACGGCAATCATATGGACAAATGGATGATACCACACAACTACAAGAAGGCCACCGTTGCTCGTCATAATGCCAAACCCCGAGTAACTGTATTGTAAGGGCAGCGCTGAGTCACAAACAATACTGAGACGTGGGTTCAATCGCCCCATTCGCTCAACATAAAAGCCGTTCGATTCTAACTGATCTGGTTAGTCGAGGGTTCTCTCTGACGGCAAACGCTACAATGTTTTGTCACTTGCCGAAATCGGCATCAACAGCAATTTACCTACACTTGTTGTGAAATCGAAGGTACCAGAGGTCCAAAGGCTTTCGGGGTACTGGGAACGGGTCTTTGGTAAAGGAGTGATTTATTGAACCTAAAGCTAAAATATCAGCTTTTTATCTATTCTCCTCTTTGTTTTATTCGAATAAAACCGGCAGCACCTTTGAATGTGATGACCTAACAGGATTGGATAGGACTGTTAGCAACGAATTTTAGTAATTGCCTTCGAACATGATGCACGGGCTGCAATTTTCCGCATAACGACTAAATTCAGTGTATACAAGGCGACCGGACTGTTCACATTCTTCGAATTTTCGTGGAGTTCAACGACAATATTTTCAGGTGGCAAAAATGCCTTCTGCTCCTTGCAGTGAAGAAAGACTGGAACCTTAGACATGGAAAAGTTGCCATTAAGTGAAAAACGTCGGCATAAGCAGATGTGCCTTCTTGAGTATTTTAAAAGTTCCTAGGACTACCCTGCCATCGTGGTCACAACGCTGAGACTGTATCAACGTTTTGAAGACCGCTGGAGCGTATTCGACATCTTTCCGCCAGGATAAAAGCGTCCACCACCTCTTGCAGACTGAATCCGAGGCAAATATCAGTAGATGGATTGTCGCAAGAACACTGGGAGCGTTAGGGATGAATGGTAGGTGTGCGACGCGGAAGCCGCTATTCAGCTTAGAAGATCAAAGGGAAAGGATAGAGATCGCACTCCGCCACCTTAGATGGACATCGAACTATAGGAGCAACGCTGTCTTTATGAACGCAGGAAAACCTCTAAGATACTCAGAAACATTTGATTCAGGAACTACGAGCCCACAGCCTTCGGCGAGAGGGTATGTCCTCACGGCTCTATTTTCAGTGAAGGTAGTGAGAGCGACCTCTGCTTTGACCCTTTAATTTTCTGAGCTGAACAGCGTGTTCTTGGTCGCACACCTACCATTCGAGTCTGACACTCTCAGTGTTCTTCTGACAACCCAGTTACGGATATTTGCCTCCTTAATGCTACTGAAAATGGCTGCAAACGCAAGTAGGCTGGGAACCAGCCTGCAAGCGCTAGTGGATGATTTCATTTTAGCGAAAAGATGTCGAATACGCCTAGCGGTCTTCCAGACGTCGACCATATTCTTAACCACGATGGTACTGTGGGTCTAGAGCTTTCAGATTGCTTGGGGAAGGCACATCTGCATGCCGACATTTTTCATCTTTATGGCGATTTTTTTTGGTGTCTGAGATTCCAGTATCCTTCCAAGTCATTGCAAGGAGCAGAAGGCAGTTTTGGCCCTTGAAAATCTTTCCGAAGCAAAAAAATAAACAGTATGGTCGCCTTGTACACAGCAGGGTTAGGTTAAAAACCGCAGCCCGTGCATCATGTCAAGGCAACTATTGTTACTCACTGGTAACAATTGTACTCATTGGTAGGTATGACATACGAAAAACTGAATTTGTTGGATGAGAAAAAAGTTATGGGCGAAAAAGCGGCTGGATAATACTTTCAAGCGCTACTGTATATAACCAAGGGAACATGCTTCTCATTACAGCTTGAACTTGGTTCAAGCGAACAACCAATAGGAATTCGGACCTTGTAAATATGCATTGTATCAGGGCTCACTTCAGAGCGACTGCCTGCAGAGCCTATACAATACTTTCCGAAGGTCTAACCAACCGAGGTGATGCTCGATTATGATAAGGAAGCACTGCATGACTTCTAAAGATCCCCCATCTTTGGTATGAATCTGTCTCTCATAATTTGGTATGTATTCATAATACACAAGCTTTCAAATGGACTCAGTAGGGCGATAAGTTCGATGCATGTGTCTGTAATTTTGAAACTAACAAGGGAGGTCGTTCAGGGCGTGGTGAGCTTTTTCGAAATGGTCTTGTGCATATTGTAGGGGCACATACGAGGACCAGAAAACTGAGGTTCGTTTTCGCTGCGCGCTTCACGAATAAAAAACCGAGGACAAATTTTTGCTTTTCTAGAATTTTTCATTTTTTGGATCCATGTTTGTCTAAATAATTGGTCCTAATAAAAACAATCACGATGAAGTGAACAATCCTACTTTTATGGAGCAAAACTGCTATTTCGTTCGAATTCGTTTGTATGCACAGACTCAGCTCTTCGGCACTATGACGGTGCCAGATGGCACTGGAACCCAAAATAAAGTCTAAAATCGTGATAAGGACTGTCTACTCCTAGGAGCAAGTTTTGAGCAAAAAAATTTTTTTGACTTTTTCGGGTTGTAGGTGGCCCACCCATTTGTCGGGCGCGTGGGCGGGGGTTTTCATCTTCTTAAAAGCGATGACGTACTTGACGCTACGGACCCGGACAACCCAATAAGAAAACCCAAGAAGGTCAAAACAATTGTTTTGACTGGAAATTTGTTTTTAGTGGTAATCAGTGGCCCTGATCACAAATACAACACCTATTCTTGGTGTCCACGCAATTTGGCGACAGAATAGCGCTGAGCATTCCCCACATGGGTGTACATAACGAATTCACTGGAAAGAAGATGTGGCCAAAATTGTCTATAATTGACACCACACCAGAAGTTACTAAATTCGCAATCAGATCCACTGTATAGCCTATGAGGAACAACGTCCAGCAACAATCTTGTTCAATGGTGCGTGAAAATCGAAATAGTTGAATAGCACTGACTCATGAGGTACAGCTACTCGGAATGTGCCCATAAATGACAAATATCCGACTTATATTCATGCGCAGACACAAATGGAAGCGAGAACAGCGAAATCTAAAAAATGCAAAAAACCACGACGCAAGGGGAGCCGAACCATCAACCCCACCCTCACTGTCCGATTGCGAAACTTCCACGCTATCCGCTAGGCCATCCGATGCTCGACTATGCTACCGCTCTTATCGTTGATGAAACCATTGCAAGAAGCCGTTCACCCTTGAGCACATGACCCAAGTTGGAAGCTCACTTACGGCGATTTTTCGCTTCTATTCAAACGGCCCCTTTATAAGGACCTCCACTCAGCAACTGGTCAAAGTTGCAAGTGACCTAGGCCGCATAGAGGCCCAGAACGAAGCAGATTCCAAAGATTTCTTTTCACTTGTTTTTTACCTTTCCTGGAAGCGCGCAGCGAAAATGAAGCACACTTTTCAGATCCTTGCATGAGCCCCCACAATATGCAAAAAACAGTTTTGGAAAAGCGCACCACGCCCTGAACGACCTCTCTTGTAAGACCTTATAAATGCTCAAGCCGTTGTAAGCATTTCTAAGAGATATAATCTCTTGGTCACATACTTGGCCTGTGTGGTTTAGTTTTATAAGGTCAAAAAAGAACCTGTCGAAAATGCTGCATTTCGTCGACCTGACAATCCAGATTGAGCCCTTGACTATTAGAGGAAACAAGAAACTTCAGAAAGTCTGAGAAGGCTACCGTACAGGACAAGGAATTTTCTGCAGAACAGTATAAATTTAGAGACATGTGCTCTGCATTTCATGACCCTTCGGTGTCGGTTTGATCAGTTTGCCTCTTTCATATAGTTTCACAACACGGCCCAGGAAAGTTTAAGTTGTCACGTACCGTTGTAAACACATGTCAGTTTTGTCGAGGAGTGACTCGATTTGAGTGAATCCTCTCCGTTCTCCCTGTGAAACTTACCGGCTATCCAAATTATGTTCATTTTCTCTTTAACAGAAAACGGGTGGTACTTCTTCCCGCAGCCTTTCTCATAATGATCAAAAGAGCCGTATCCTGTAACCGTCACACAGTATTCTTCGACTTCTAGTTCATTGTCCTCACACATAAAATGTGGTCTTTCTAAACGAGTTACCAGAAAATATACGTCATTATGATGCTTGGCTTTCCTTTGTAGTACCCCCATAAATTTACCAAATTTGCAGACAGTGTATCGGCTCGGTGTCGCATCTATGATCTGAAACGGTGCGGCGCCACTGCAGTATGTAAAGGCATCTGCCTTGGTTCTCGTCCTATACCAGAAGTTTACAGTGCACACATTGCCCTGAAAAGCCTGGTTCACCTGATTTGCACGCTTGAGAAGAATAAAAGTTTCTTACCGATTGTGGAATATCAATCGGATCGCCCAGCTATCGCTAAACGCCCCCTCCCTCTAACATTTCTCAGCCCGGCTTGCTCACCGTCCTTCCCCTAGTTCAGCTAAAATGCGAAATGTGCTATACGGCCACAGGGAATTTGTGGACGAGGATGAAGAAAAATGAGTTGAAAATAGCTCTAGTCCTGTCATCAGTAATGCGTAACTGATCCCTCTCGCTAATTCTGAACTTCAAAGGAGAAATGCCGCACTAATTATTGATCACTGTAGTGACATGAGAACGCTCAAAGTGAAACAGGTACACGGATGAACAGTTTAACGTAGAGCGCCTTGTTATCTCCGCCAGAGGCCGGCATGCAGAGTCATGAGCGGCTTGAAAAAGAGACTTGACTTCATTGAGACAACACTTTGCCCTGTTCGTAATTCGTGTCAAAGTTAGCGTCACACGGGGAGCCTGCAACTTACACCAATGCCAATAGGACACTTACTTTGAACCGGTAGCTAACCTCCTTTTTTTGGTTCGATTACGACCTCTATCTACTTAATCATCGGACACCAAACAACACGCTAAGTTCCTGGAAGATTTTTCTTGTCGTTGAACGAACGATGTACACTCTTTACACCCTTAGACTCTAATGCTTGGCTTTACAGTGTTAAGGACTGATGTCAAGTGTAGTAAAGATGATCTTGTGTCCATTCTTATCAATTCAGTTCTTATCAGTATCACCACTGTGATTTTCAGAGCATAGCGGAGTTGAAAGTAGTGTAACCGCTCAAGATAGTGTAGACCAGGAAGAAAGTTCCCTAATTAAAGCAACAGAGAGAATCCCCTTGTATCCTCCACGGCAGAACGCTGAATGCTGAATGCTGAACTACAATGAACGAGAATGCTCACCAGATGCTGAGAAAGAATTACAAGGTCTCAAGAAAGCGAGTGCTATCAAAAAGCTTCTTCTTCATTTGGGTATATTTTCTAAGGTGTAACACGTCTATCTAAGAACTTGCAAACATTTTCCCCATAGGTGTCAACTGGTCACGGTGGTTTCCTGGTTTCTACCTATGCTACTGAATAGCCAGCCCAAAGTAATGAGCTGCAGTGGTTGTGGGGCAATGTTTCGTGAGTTGCTGAAGGAGCATGCCACTTCTTTTCTCCGCCCATAACATGTTGCGCTGGGGATTCATTCTCTCTCACGTACAAGTACGGCATACCTCAAGATTTGTCTTTTTTGCTTTGAATATAGGCCTTCTGCAGTATTGGTCGAAGAAGCTTCCTAGAAGAATCCTTACAGTTCGGAGGTCTTGTGCAGAGCCAAATTATTATGCGCCCTTAGTTCTTTCGAACTTTCATACCTGAGACCTCTTGACAAGGTACGAAGATTAAGAAGGCAAAGAGCAATGTAGCCCAACCAACAGATGTCATGATCTTAAGTCAATCTTTGATAGTATTCAAGGAGTTGCTTGTAAAGTTGGAAATTTTCCTGAAAGCAGTGGTAGTAAACTTTAATCCGCCTCACTATTTTCTCTGTGAACGAATGAGACTGAGGCGCCTGCACGATGATGCACACGCCTACATTGAAGGTGAACCCTGCGTGCAAACCAGTAAAGCAGAAAGAATAAAAACACAAAAAAAGGTCTAAAAGTGAAGCCCCCTTCTTGATAGACACGCAACCTCATTAAATGAGCTACCGGAGATTCTGAATCAAGACCCGGCCTCTGTGCAATCCTTGGCTTAGCACTGAAAGAACAGGTTATTGCTCGCGAAAACCTCATGAATGAAATTATTATTATCATACACAACTGCATGACGAACTTTTGCGCCAATGCAGTTTCACCGTTGGTTAATTTGAGCGACGTGAAAACCCATCTTGCCTTCTCAATGTTCTGTCGAATAGTTCTTTACAAAAAGATATCAAGGAAAACAGATCCATTCGTGAGCCCGCAAAAGGGGTCGCGATACTATCTCCTGCGGCGAGCGTATGAAGTCGTCCTACGGCACTGCAGCCAACAGAATGATTGCACATTTTGCCGTGCAAGTCCTTGTCTAGTGACCAAAAAGCATTCATACCGTGAAAGGTTACGCGTCAGAAAAAAAAGGCATCCCACGGACACCTTCACTGCTGGAACTCTCTTTGAAATCAAAGCTGCTTCACAGCTACTGATTGCAGCTGATATCTCATGCTATCCCTCTACCAGCTTTTCCAGTTTGGCTCGTGTTGCATCACGTGAGCTCTGAAGATGGCCACCGATAGGCTTTGACCTACCTCTTCCAAATTCCCGCGACAGAAGGAAAAATAGTCAAATCCTAATGCATGCTCTGCCGGCACAAGCACATGTTTGAAGTCGACTGCCAGGGAATGGAAGAGAAGATGGGGACGTCCCTCGTCTCTACAGGTGACGCTGCGACTCACGGTATTAGTCCGCCACATTCTCGACAAGTAGTCCGGAGACCTGAACTGAACGGGGACGCTCGATGTTCTTAAGACGCTGTTCGAAACAAAAAAGGTTCTCTTCGTCGCCGCTTCAGGTGCTTCCGGACGAACTTCTCGCCAAACAAAGACATCGACATCTTTGTCAACTCGATGAAAGTCCGCGCAGTGAATGCCATTTCCAAAGAAATCAAGCAGGAAGCTTTGAAAAGTGACTATTCGCTGGTCTTCGCCTTCCAAACTCCAGAGTTGACTGATAACCGCCGCGCCCGCTCCCTGCGCAAGTTTGATGAAGACAAGAAGACCACCATCGACGACTTGACAAAGGAGTAACACACCCGGAGATAAGTAGAAGAAAACTTCAGAATCGGAGCCCTCAATTCAAAATAAATTCATGCCGTGCAGAAGAAAGGGAAGCAACGCCAGTCTCGCCCAGCCAAACCATTGCAGCTGCCAGCACAGTGTCCAATTTACCAGCAGAAACATTGGGAAAATGACTGTCTAGAAAGAACCATGTTACCAGTGATGCCCAGGAGTCGAGGACTGCGTCGACATCGCTCCAAGCAGTCTTAGTGGCGCGCGTGGAACCACGCATCCTCGTCCCTCCGCAGCCCTCAACGACAAGGGACAGGCCTTTGACGTCTTCAAGGAAGCCAACGGAACGCCATTATTATCCATAGACGCGATCGGAAAGTTGAAGCAACACTTCGTGGATGTCTTCCAGTCCAAACTTGGATGCTGCACCATACCACCACCTCACGATACAGTACGTCATCTCTGTCGTAGATCACTCGCGATGCGCAGCGCAAATCTCTCGTCGTGCCATTCAACTTTCAACGTCGCCGATTTCTGGACGGGACTCAACGACCAGGAATCCACTGCCCACCATGGAGGACGTTTTATGGAAGTGGAATCCTCTCGAATCCACTTCGCTGATGCCTATAAATAGGTCAAAGTCGACGACCACTCCAGTGAGCTCCTCACTATCAACAAGCATGGACGAATCTATAGATACAACCAGTCGGATCGCTCAGCCCCCGCTGGGCACTCCTCCTTCTGTGTCACGGACCAGCTTCGCCAGGCCGACCTGGCCTCGTGGGCTTTCCTCCCTTAGTCGAGGAAGATTGCGCAAAATGTGCCGAGTAGTAACAGGGTACTGCCGAATTGTAGAAAAATATGAGGAGAGTTCAACATCAGTCATCATGTACCCAAAGCTGATCCCTCTCGTCAATTACTGACTTTTAACATAAAAAGGCTACATCATATTATTAATCACCGCACTTGCGATATCAGGATTGGATGAAATTAGTCTGGATGAGCAGTGTAACCTACATGGCTTTTACCTTCAGAAGCACAGCTGTGGAGGTATGGGCGGCACCAAAGAAGAGAGTTTCACACTGTTGTACATGCCAAAGCACGCGTCGCACAAGAAGCCTGTATCTAACATTAAAAAGGATGTTCCCACTCCAAACCGTTGGTTACCCTCCTTTTCTTGCTTGAGCATCGCGCATCACACAGCAGGAAGACTTCAGGAAATTTTTCGATTGATGAATTTCTCTGAATTCCTCTTTCAGGCACAGTATACCCCCATCGCTCGACATTGTTGCATAGATATGAGTGCAGATAGATACTCCGCTGGTATAGCCCTTATTCTGTTGACATCGTTCATACACTGAGGCACCACTTACATGGCATAGTGACAAGAAGGATAATGAATGCAGTGAGGGTAGGCTTTGATCCATTCTTATCGATTGATATGATTACGTGTCACCTGCCACCAAAGTCCTGTAAGTCTTTATAATTTGGCACTGTAAAAACTCTACCACCTTGGACAGTGACGTCGATTATAACGTCTCTTATCAACCCCTACCAGCCGTTATCGCTGCTTTTCACCCACCATCGATGTCTCCATGTCACCCTCTATATCATTTGCTAAAGCCTCGCCAATGATCCACGCTGTGAATATGGTGACCATTCCCTTCTAGTGCCTCTATGGAATATCAGCAGCTTACAGTTCTTGTCACCCACCAGTAATGTTCCTGACCCATAGTCTATACCATATCGTGTAATCAACTCCCAGCCGATGCTGTCACCCATATTATAGACATGGTGACCTTGACCTTCTAACGCCCCCTATCGAATCTTATCAGCAGCTCACAGTTCTTCCCATTTCCAATATTGTTCTTGGCGCGTTATCAGTATGATGACCTTCCCCTTCTAACGTCTCTTATCGGATCTTATCAACTGATATCACTTCCTGTTACCCATCAACAGTGTTCCCGCCACACCCAAATCACTCCTTGGGACCAATGTCTCATTGCTACTGGGACGGGCGCCATGAATTTCGTGACAAACAGGCGGACGCACCTCACGTAGAAACATAGCGAGTTATATACCATTTTCACTTTAAATCGAACACTTTCAAATCAAATCGGACACTTTTCAAACCAAATCGGACACGTTTCAATCAAATCGGATACACCCCTTACAATTAGGTGGTTGATAAGTAGACCACACTAGGTACTGTTGCAAGCCCCGCCCCATTATCCCCGCCCATTTCTCAGCGCGGACAGGGTTTTCCGAGATGTCTCATGAAATCTGCTCCATCGACTTTTTTCGTTTTGCCCTTTGCACACACCTCAACTGAAAAAAATTGACTACCTATACAGATCTGACTCCGCCCACTTAACAATGAAGTTACGTAAGTTGTGAATTCTTATAACTTTTTTCGACGTACGTTCTTTTCACATCCAATCTTCACAAAACGAATAACCATGCACAACACACCAGGCCCCGCCCCTCTGACCCCGCCCACTTGTGTTTATCGCGGAATTTTGGTTTTCTTCCGGATTTTCGCTTTTTTGTGCCTTAGCGATTGGCTCCGCCCACCAATGGAAGCTCTGCCCACTTTGGGGAAGCCCCGCACACTTTTCGAAAATGATGCGAACGGCGGGCTAGTGTCCGTGCTGACGGATTACGACCTCTCTCGGCATGTAGAATAAAAAAAGGGGAAAAACTGGAAAAAAAGGGAAACTTTGTTCTGAGCGACGGGAGAGACCGTAATCCGCCAGTACGGACAGTAGCCCGCCGATTTGCATCATTTTCGAAAAGTGAGCGGGGCTTCCCCAAAGTGGGCAGAGCTTCCATTGTATGTATTGTATTGTAATGTAATGTAATGTAATGTAATGTAATGTATTCCTGTGCCATAAACTATATCATACGCTGGAACAAACGTCCCAGTGTTGCTGTGACCCGCGCTATGGACTAGGTACCCCTCCCCTTCTGACGCCTCTTATCAGCTAATACCACTCCCTGTCACCCATCAGTAATGTTCCCGTCACAGCTTCTATACCACTGCTTGGAATCAACTTCCTACAGCTACTGGGACGGGCGCTATGAATTTCGTGACAAACAGACGCACACACGCACATACACACAAACATACACACTGACAGACATACTTAGCAGATTATTTATAGTAGGATAGGTCACAAAATCCGATGAAAACCTGTATATAAACCTATATACAAAGGCAATTCAAAGACACTTCCCGCGATCAAGTGGTCTCAAAATGGTTCCGTGCCCTTTGAACTGTTATACGCGACCACAGAGAACATACCACTTTCATCACGGCGAGATAAAGAAGTTAGAGACACGTGAGCGTGGCACGCACGGAGACTCCATACTGTAGCTGTACGAGACAACGGCTCACAAGCTTCTATTCCCAGAACATCCGCGCGGCACGTGTCGCGCGCGGCGCTTCTGGCACTTTGCCATCTTCGGTTATCCGCGCTTTTCATAGCGATTAAGACCTCGCACCGCTGGACATAAATTGAAGACGACTGAGGCTGTTTCGGAGTTCTTTAGTGTTTGCAAGCGCGATTCCAATTAGGATGTTGTGAGCAAAAGAGCAGCAGGCCTCTCCTGAGTTTCATACTCTGCAAGCGATTGGAAGGACATGATCTGGAGGGCAGGTAGTTCGTCTTATATTTGATTTGTCGCAAGAGGAGGATGGGGAAGAGCAGTTAGTGTGTTTCTCAGATTGATCCTAATGATCTTTCAGATGGTGCACTACCCAAATGTCACTATCCCAATCTTCCGACATCAGACCAGTTTTACTATCGAGCTTTTCAAAAGAAGGCTCAAAGTTTAGTTCCCAGACCTTCAACTTCCGAACACGAATATCGTAACGCTTGGCCAAGAATTGCCTGGCGCTCACGCCACGGTCCCACGGCTCAAGCTTTGCGCTCCGATCGCTATGGATGGCGCGTAATTCACGTCCGACATACTCGTCCTGACACTGCCCCACTGCTGAGGGGAGGTCTGTGTTTGAAGTGCTCCCGAGGTTTTTTTTTCGCTTTTTCTACTGAGGAGCTGATTATGGGCCACTAGTTCATGACTATGCACCAACTACCCGCAACGCTTGATCGCGGGAATCGTCTTTGACATCTTAATTACGAATATAACATTCATTCTTGCGGATGGCGCGAGAAGGTCGCATTTATGTTCTAGGCTCAGCCTTAGCAGAGCGCAGGTAAGCGGGGTGTTCTCTATTACTGCCAGCAGTGAAGTTATATTCGTAATGAAAATATTAAATTACCCTTGCATACAAGTTTTCATCAATTGTTGACCTAAACACTCCATAAATGAGCCAGGAGCCAAAATTGGGCGCGTATAAACGATATTAGACGACGGCGTTGCTGCCTAACTCGATAAAGTCACCCGGCCGCACACGCACTCACGCAACGTCAATCTGGAAGCCCTTCCCATGGATATCCAACTATGGCTTCCACGTCCGCATCAACCGTGCCAATTCGTGGTGATCAGCTCCTACTTCGGGAATGTCAAGACCGAAAGATACCGGAAGCCGCCTTCGAACGCGCCGAGGATGTGCTCGCTTTCGACCTGCTCGTGGCTCACTACGACCCGAGGCTGACCAACATCGTCGCGGCCGACGCTCATGTCTATGCAATCGGAGCAGTCATTTGCCACCGCTAAAAAATGGAACGAAGAAGTTGTCTACTACGCCAGCCACTCTCCCGCTACAGTGGGAAAAACTAAGAAGAATGGGGAAGGGAGGTCTCGTGCTCACGGCCGCCGTCAGACAATTTCACCGCTCCGGCCGCTACGGGGGCCTATTCACCTTGCTCACGGACCACAAGCCAATTTTGGCAACATTTGGAATAGAAAAAAGGGTCCCTACCGTTCCACGAAACGGTTGCAACACTCGGATTTGCGATGCTCGCCCACAATTTCAACAGAGAGTACCGAAACACCCCAACCTTTAGAGAAACTAACGCTTTTTTCATCTCACTGCCGCATAGTCGCCAGCGGAAATCGCACGCAACAGCTGAAGACGACTGTCTTCGTCGATTCATGGACCATGTCGCCCACAGCAGCTGAATAAAGAAGCCGTATCCCACCGTGCGAGATGTGCCCATTTAGGCAACGACCTCTCAACACAACAAGGGTGTCCGCTCTTCGGAAACAGCACCGATCCATCCATCCATTAGTTCAGGCGTCTGTTCTGAAAATGCTTCATGAGGGACACCCGGGTGTAGAGCTTACAAAAAACCTTGCTCGTGAACAAGGATTGACGAGGACCTTGGAGACACTATTCCGTACCTATATCAATTGCCGAGAAGTCGCCAAGTCGACTTTCAAGGATACACTCGTTCAGATGCGCCAATAAGCCTGATTCTTAGCGAGTTGGCCGGTCCAGTTGATGGCATGTCACATCTGAAGGTTGCAAACGGGTTCTCCAAATGGTCTGAAGTCATCTCAGCGACTTCTACCATCAGCGCCACACTGAAGGAACTCCGTCGCCTCTTCGCTTAGCTCGGTTTCCTCTGTGTCATCGTCTCGAATAATGGAACTCAGTTAACCGCAGTAGAATACCACGATTTTTGCAAGAGGAAAAGAATTGAGCATGTTCAGTCGTCGTGGTTCCACCCCCTGATGAACGAGCTGAACGCTTCGTGGACACAGTGAAGCGCACGCGCAGAAAGCTGAAGAATGAATGGAGCTCTTGCTCCTCTTCATCTACCGAGATCATGCGTTTCGCCCTAGGGACGCTCCCTGCAGAAAGCTTCATCGGAAGACGACTTCGTGACTCAAGCTGCTAGAGCCGAACGGAAAGCCAGAACATATTGTGGAAAAGAAGATGGAAAAGCAGTTCAACCGCCAACAAGTAGCCAAACCAAGGACGTTCAGTCATGGACAAGGTCTATGCTCGCAATTACCGACCTGGCAAATCCAGATGGACTCAAGGACGAATCCTATGCCAACGTGGACGCAAAGCCTATGATTTCCAAGTAATGGATTTATCTGGACGTCAACCAGCTCCTTCCACATTGTCGGAAACTACTCAATAGCTGATGAGTGCTTTCGACTAATCGTTTGACATCGCCTTGATCATCGACTACGACTTCCGCGCAACGGTCTCCTATGGTTGCACCTGCTCCAACAACAACGACTACAACTACACAGCAGGGCCTCCTGCCACTGCTAGACGAGTATAGCCGTCATGGCTTATACTCGTCTAACAGTGGCAGGAGCCTTCCAGAATTTCTTCAGACTGACTCGTGTACTATATCGTGCGGCAGCTGTCTATCTGGGGGGGGGGGGAATATTGGGGCATGATGTCATATATGACGGCATTTGATCCGGTGCTCTAACAGATCTGCCTGGTTGGACCAGAAAATGTGAGCAGCCAAAATAGTATGTTCACGAGTTATTTTATTTGTAACCAGTCGGATCACCCGGCTGCCGCCGGTCCTCCTCCTTCTGTTTCAGGGGGGCCGGACGACCTGGCTTCGCCAAGCAGTTTTCCCTTGGGCGCGGTGAAATAACTGCCACCGTCTGCCGCTAAATGTGCCAGACGGTGGCAGTTTTTTTTTATTGAACTTCAGAAAAATGAGTTGAAAAAAGCTCTACATCAGTCATTATCTACCAACATCTGGTTACTTATGCTTACTACAGGCCCTGAACCGCGAGGAGGCTGCACCTATCATTAGAGACCGTAGCTGCGACATCAAATGGGTAAAGATGAATTAGTCCGGAAAAGTCCTTAACAACCGGAAGAGGCATAACTGCACGGGCATGAGTGGCACTGAAAAGGAGATCTTCGCATTGCTTGTACATGTCAAAGTGTGTGCGAACAAGACGTCCCCCCCCCAGTTGTTGAGTTCCTTCCTTATTTTGCTTCATTTCATTTCTGTCATTTCCGCCACCTCCTAACACATCAAATACATCACATAGCACGCTGATTTGCGAAAATTTTTTTCGATTACTGAATTTCTCGACTTTCCCGTTTCAGGCGCACTATATACCCCCCATACCATTTCATGCAACTAATAGCAAACACTTCAAGGGACGACTCTGATACCATGCATCAAAGGAAATAGTTCACGTGCTGAGCTTCTGATATTCGGTATTAAAGCGGTAAGAATTGATAAAAATGTGGCGCAGATATCCGTTCCTATCGATTGACAAGATTACCTGTCACCCGTCACCAATGTTCTCATCGCCAAATCTCTGAGATTTGGCAGCGTGAACTACCTCGAACAGCGACGAAAACTGCACTTTCTCTTTTTTTTCTGCAGTCTCTATCAGTAGTTATCGCCTCCAGTAACCCACGGTTGATGTCCCCATCTCACCCTTTATATCACTTGCTGGAGCGCATGCACCGCTGATGCTGTGACCTGCGCTATAAACACGACAACCTCACCTTTCTAATACCCCTTATCGAATCTTATCGGAAGCTTACAGTTCTTCACCCACCAATAATGTTCTTGGCCCATACCCTACATCATATCTAGGAATCAAGAGCTAGCTGATGTCACCCGTGTTATTAATACGGCGACCTCCCCCTTTTAACGCCTGTTATCGAATCTTACCAACTGATATCACTTCCTGTCACCCACCAATAGTGTTCCCGTCACACTCCCTACAACACTTCTTGAAGTCAAAGTCTCACTGCTATTTGGACGGGCGCTATGAATCGTGACACACAATCTGTAGCACGCATCGTGACTCACATTTTGTAGCACGCACCGTCCATCTCAAGCATTCCCGCTCATTTTGAAGATGTTTCTTCAATTTGTCCACAAATCCGTAGGTACTCTCACAAGGGAGGTCGTTCAGGCCGTGGTGAGCTTTTTCAAAAAGGTTTGTTGCATGTTGTAGGGGTCTATGCGAGGACCATAGCAATTTGGTTCATTTTTGCTAAACGGTATTGGGATTGTCAAAAAAGGTCAAAAATAATTCGAAAAGAATGGACTTTTTGAACTAACTTATTCGCCTCTGTTCTAGCTGTAGGGGTAGGTTGACAGGGTATAATATGTTGGGTATCCTTCGAGCAGGCATGAAAAACAGCTCAAAATAAGGTCAAAATCCAAATGTTTACTTGGCATGTGGTGAGCTGCATTGGAGTTTTCCAGTCATCTGCGCATTTCCCTTCAACAGGTCCTGCATTTCCCATGTGGCAGTGGCAAATGGTGTGGTGGATAGCGTGACGGGCTTCATTCAGGGGGTTTATAGATCGGATCCCCTTGGCGGTACATCCCTTGCATTTTCAGATTTCTTGCATATTGTATTCCTGTATGCCCATAATGTGTATGACCCGGATATACGCCATTTAAAGACACATTCCATGCGGGAACGGTTCACAACGGGCTCACTCAATTATTACGCTGGCGAAATACTTTCGAAAAAACTCTCTATGAAACTTGGGTGACGGCGGTTATCCGATGCTCTGATCATGAACATACACTCATTTTTAAATATGGCGCAATAAGTCGCCAATTTCGTGCAAAGGCTTTCTCGTACTAGCATCATTGTCAGTCCGTGCGGCGGGGCCTGTTTAGCGCCACACTGGCCCCAGATGGCCTCCGCGTCAAAAATAAGGGTCTGAACCGCGATTAGGACCATCAACTACCCCTACGTATAGAGTTACGCCGGAAAAATTTTTTCCGAGCTTTTTGTGTTATGATGCCTGCCATGTCTCCAGCTAGTGGCTATAAATTCCCCCTCTGAAGAGTCGTTATTCAACATCGTTAAGAGGGGCTTTTTATTTGTTAGTATGCAGACGAGAATCAACAACTACACAAAAAAAGTGAGGCACATCACTGCACACCACCAATACCTTTGATATGGGAAAAACAAGATCCTTTTTCCGAGCAGGTGGTAACAAGTTCTTTGTCGAAATTGTCGAAGACGGTAAAAGTGGAGAAAGTTTCAGGATGCTCGTTTAATGACTCCGAAGCCGGCGCGGTGTTGTATGTTAACCTACTGCAGTTGAGAGTGCAAAAATGAAAAATTTCTGGTGGTTTGTATGCCAGAGAGGATACTCAGTGAAGGGTTCGCCTGTCACTGCCATCCAAGGTTGATTCCATGACCACCAAAAAAACTCTAAAAAAATTTTTTCGCTGAAACCTCTTAAACAGGAGTAGTCAATGGCCCTGATCACGACTCTGACAAGCCGACGTGATCTGGGGCCAGCGTGGCGCTAAATGGCCACTGCGAGCGCGAAGGGATACTGCATAAACCCCTAAAGAAACTGCAGTATACCTCACTGTATGCGAAGTAAAGCACTTCATTTTCGACCTTATTCAATATTGTTTTTCATGTCTAGTTGAGGGACACTATATAAACTCTATGTATTCTGCTTCACAGCCGAAACAGATGCGAATTAGATGATAAAACTTGCGTATTTTGAGCGATTTGTTTTTATTCCTTTTTTGGCATTCCCAATAGCGTTCACCAAAAATGAACCCCATCTGTGTGGTCCTTGTATGGACCCCTACAACATGCAACAAATAGTTTTAAAAAAGCTCACCACGGCCTGAACAACCCCCCTCGTCAGTCCACTTTTTTCCAGTGCCTGTGCTGCTGTGCAAACGATTCCCAAGCTTTTGAATTCTGCCTCGCACCCAAGCTCTTCCCATTCCAATAGCCACCATCTTGCCAAAATTTGCTCATTTCACGGTCACTGAGATGCTTTGTAACCAATTCATGAACTTTGGGCTCTGCTCCCGCACACCACTGTGCCCACTCCGACCACATAGATATTGTCTAACCCACATCATTGCCCTACTCATTGCCCACTTACACTCACTTTTCTCGCTCTCAAAGCTGTTATGAAACGGAAATACGAATCTTCACGTTTGGATCCACACATCATCCACCAACCAGGTCCCTGTGTCTCCCACTTCACCCTCGCTGACCTTACCACTTTGCCCGGTGTTCGAGTGCTCTAGAACCATTTACATGTGTTTTTTTTTTGTTGAACCCTGCCTACAACTTTTGCTATCACCTTCCTGGTGCTTTCCGAAATGGTCTGGAACCGAACTACAATCTTTCGAAACGAGTATCTTAGGGCTAAGGGCAAGTTTCGCCCACTCAGCGAGTTTCAACACACAGCAAGCATATCCAATTTTTGCAGGCTTTGTCATTCCCATCGACTTCTAAAATACTTCGGGAACAGAGCTAATAGATTTCGTGGAAAGCACAGCCCATGTCAACGCCCTGCCCATTCCGGATGTTGGCTGACTGACTGGCGGATGCGTCTCCCGCCAGTCAGTCTGTCACCCCCTTGCTAACGATTTTTCTCCATCTCTGGGTTGCTCTGAAAGCGACTGCTCCAAACATCCCAACTCTGGTCTGACTTCTCCAAGCTGTTCTTCAGGTCGAATCAGATTTCCGAACAACAAAGAAGCATATCAAATTGTACACAGTATGTGATGCACACCAATGACATCTCATCTGCGGGTTCTCTACAGGGTTGAGTGGTTGAGTATTGCTCATTTCGTTCACAGATCCTGCGTTTACGACCCCTCCGCTCCTTAGCGACTAAGATGGGTCGCTAGATAAACGCTTTGGTGCCTCGCACAATGTTGTGCCGTGAGTGATATCCAGTATGGCAGCTGCCCCTGAACTTCCTACCCTATGGCTTCGGGTTATTTCTACCACAGCCCCCTAATCACCCTCTATCCGCCATTATCAGTTTCTAACGCCCACTATCAGTGTCGCCCCCACCACTAGACACTCTCTTCTGTTGTTACGCTCTTTTTAGTTGTTTTCTCTTGTACACTCGCTTAGACTTCGCACTTTCGACTTCCGACTTGCAGTGCTTCCCATAACGAGCAGACATCAAGCCCTCTTAGCGATAGCTTTTAATGCGGCAGTCGCTGCTCTCGCACTTTAAATAGACTGGGGTGGCCTGCGTGATCGCTCGACGTTCTCGTTTCTGACCTTCCCGGTAAAGTCGTGAGTAACGCGTTAACCTTCTCCTCAAAGATGCAAACGATTGCAGTGATACCCCACTACTTAGCTTCTTCCGCCCGCTAGCGGAGGTACTGAACAACCGGATTCCTTATTACTCTTTGCTATCCTAGCGCTCCGCACCCTTCAAGCCCTATTTGAAGCAATCACCGTCTAAAACTTGTTTCCCGTATCTCTATAGCTGATCCAATGCCGTTGGAGCTACTCATGTTAGACGAAGACACTCCACACAAGGCATCATCTGTCGGCTGGAATAATGAGGTCCACGTTCCACTACCTCTTCTCTGGCGCTCGTCATACCATTCGAGCCTTCAAACGTATCTCTCTTGTCGGATGTTAGAGACTTTTTCAGTACGTGTCGATACGTGCTGCAGCTACCGCTCTCAAGAGTTGAAGAAAGGATACCACTCGACCTGCTCTGATGCCCTTCTTCCTAACCCTGTGCAGTTACGTCCGATCACAGATTCATGTCAGGCTCCTCATTTCACCGGCACCGGCATACCTCATATCTTGTCTTCTTTCCTTCAGCTTCGATGCGCATATTAACTTCTCCAAGAGGCACCATGCTTCAATAGCACCAATTCTAGGGCGACCTATTTCTTGACGAGTTCGCCCTAGTCCAGCGAGTCTTTTCGTGGAAGTGGTCTTTTCTGGTTTTGGCTTCCTTTTGCGGCGGAGCTGCTCCTTGAAAGGATATATTCTGCAGTAGACCTCAGCTTTCTTACTCTTGAAAGTTCCTCGCCGCTACTCATTACAGTCTTCAGTACCCAGAGATCTCGGATGACCTGATACAGGACCCAGCCACAGGATGATGGAGTTGTTTGCATTGCACTAAACAGCTTTCCACACAACATGTTCATTGCCTTCCCATATGCTTCCACATCTCTGGCCTTGGCAGGTCCTGTCTTGGCGAGCATCTCCTTCTTTCACAGGGAAGGCCTGATGCAGAATTTTGGAGAGGAGATTCGCTGCTCAAAAGCAGCTATGGAGGTTAGACGCTAAGAATGAGGACTACGTTTTGCATTACTAACGCTGTACCTTAAAAACATTTCGAACGGCTATGTTATCGTGCAGTCCGAGAGTGAGAGTGGCGGGATAAGGAAAAAGAGCTTATTTCGATAAGATACCATGTAGGAACTGATTCCAGCAGTGTCTGGGCGGTATGCTCGTTCGAAATCCGATTCGACTGCGAAGGACCTTCTTCGATGCATTCACCTGTATCACCTGTGCTCCCGTTGATCACCGACTTCCTCGAGCGGGCGCCAGTAACGTCTCCATTCGTCCCTGTAACGTGCAAGAGTTGCCCAATGAACTCTCTCTGCTCGAGGGACACGATGAAGTTCATACCATACCAGAGCTTTCACGAAGAAGTCTGACCATCCCCACCATAGGCGGTCGTCCAGGCGTTCGCTTGACATCCCGTGGAATCCAGTCGGTGATCGCTCTGGTCCAGCGGTCGTCCTCGAAACGCATAACGTGCCGGGCCCACCCGATCTTCGAAACCTTGGCAAAATCAGCGGCGTCTCTAATTGCGGAGTGCGGTGCTCCGGATTCCCTCTCTCACTTGCGTGTAGCGGGAAACTCCGAGCATCGCCCTTTCGATGACGAGTTGAATAACGCCGACCGCATGCGCATCCTGCTTTCGTAGAGTCCAAGTCTCTGAGGCGTATGTTGAGGCAGGAAGGACCGCGGAATCGAAGAGGTGGGCAGAAGCTTGGTGTTCTTCGTCTTCGCTACTCCCTCGATGTTCTTGAAGGCTCCCCAAGCCGCTCGCTTCCTCCTGCTCAGCTCTGGAGCTAAGTCATTCATCATATTGATTTCACGACCCAGGTGCACATAGCTAGAGCATTCAGAGACGGTCGTTCCGTTGAGCGTGAATGGGGCATCAGATACCAATCCGTTTCTCATGAACATCGTCTTCGTTAGGTAGACAGATTCTTCCACACGCGCAGTCGAATTCAGCCAGCATTCGTTCCGCTTGCTCGATGTTTGGGTTATCGAAACGATGTTGCCAGCAAGGCGGATATGGTGTAGTTGCCGACCGCCGATCCTCACTCCCATGCCTTCCGCCCTTTCGGACCCCTCTTTTCTCGTCGATGATGATCTCCTGGTAGAATGGTGAGATCTTGGTCGCGAAGTTGCTGTAGAGCTCACGAAGAATCCTGATGTACTGAGTATAAATTCCCTGGTTGCCCAGGGCTTCGATAACCGCTTCTGTCTCAACGGAGTCGAAGGCTTCCTTCAAGTCGATGAACGAGACATAGCGGCATCTTGTACTCTCGCGATACTTCGATCAGCTTCGCCACCGTGTGGATGTGATCGATCGTGCTGAATCCTGTTTGAAACCCTGCTTGCTCGCATGGCTGCCCTTCGTCTAGTGTTCTGTCAATCCTGTTCAGGATGACTCGTGTGAAGAGTTTGTAGATGCAGACAGCAGGCAGATTGGGCGATAACTGCCAATGTTGTACAGGTGTCCCTTCTTGTACAGCAGCACAGTCTTGCTGGTTTTCCACAAGGTGGGTACCTTGCATTCCGCCAGGTAGCGCGTGAAGAGTCGAGCCAGAGTTTTGACAAGAACTGGCGGAAGATTCATCTGATGTTCGGGTCTGATCTTGTCTGAACCGGGTGCCGTACGATTCTTTACCGACGAGATGGCGTGTCGGACTTCGGAAGGGAGAACTGCAGGAACGACATATCCATCCAAGAGGTATGGTTGCAGGTGGGCGTGACTGTCAAAGAGATCCGAGTAGAAGTCGAGGATAACCTTCTCCATTGCCCTTCTGGATGCAGGTGAGTGTTCCATCTGGACGTCGGAGGGCGGTCGTCTTCGTCTTACAGTTGGCGAAGTCGCGGCAAGCGTTGCGTGCGCTCTTCCCAGCCTCTGCGGCTTCCACCAGTATTGCCGCTCTTCTCTCCTTGAGGTCTTCCTTTATCGCTTCTCTGCATAGCTTCGCAAGCTCAGCTGGTAACTGCCTGCGTGCCGCTCCACGTTGGCGAATCAGCTCGAGAGTTCCCAGAGGTGGACGCTTCTTGATAATCTTGAAACTCTCTGACTTCTTGGCGCAGTCGTGAATAGGTGCGACAAACCGTTCGTATTCCTCGTCGATGTTGTCGATGAAGGAATCCTCCCAGAGTCCAGCGACAGAGGTGATCCCAGTTGAAGACGGTCTTCGGGCTTCCCTTCTTGAACCTTGCGGCTCTCTCTCCCCGCATCGAAAAGCGGAATCTCGCGCGAAGGAGATGGTGGTCGGATCCTGTGTAGGCAAAACCTTCGATTGAAGTTGATGTGGTCGATCTCGTTATGGAATTGTCCACCAGGAGACTCCCATGTCCAGCGTAGAGAGTAGAGCTTCTAGAATTGCGAGTTACCGTGGATGGTACGGGTCGACATGATGAACTCAGACAGCCTTTCACCCTGCTCATTCCACTCCGTCCCGTGAGTCCGATGTGAAGTTCTTCAGCCGTTCTTCTTGGTCCGATCTTAGCGTTGAAATCACCGAAGATGACCTTGAAGAAGGTATGATCTTCCTTGTAGAATTTTTCCAATTCCATATAGAAAGCTTCGAGCTCATCCTCGTCGTAGCTTGATATTGGTGCGTAGTCGACGAAGATTGTCAAAGCCGGAGTGGAACCACATCTTCTCAGTCGCAAACGTCAGATTCGGGTCGTCAGATTTTCGTACGAGTCCATGTTCATGGCCAAGTGCGTGTTGACGAGGACACCTACAACGCCAACGCCTCTGCTGCCGCATGTTGCGAGGAGCAGTTCTTCTCCAGTCTCGTATACGGCGTGTAGCGGGCGACGCCTCCTCGTCTCGGTAGTCCGATGACGTCGTACTTGATCTTCGTGGCTTGCAACATCAGATCTTCGATGTGAGCTTCCGATGCAAGCGTCTGCGCGTTGAAAGTACAGATCGTCATCCTAGTCCTGGGCGACTTAGATCTTCGTTGGCCCTGTGATTCTTGTAACCTCGCCCGAGCGGTCCCAGCCGACGTCGCCCTGTCGGTGGTTCCCTCAGGTTCAGGGGAAGGAGGCCCATAATTATTACTGTTTTCGGCGAGAAGAAATTTAACCACGCGTAGCTCGCCAGGCTCTGACGTAGCACCCTCCGCATTGGTACGGTTTTCTGATGGCAAACAGCAGCATTTCTTGCCAACGTTGTAAACAGTGAGCCGTCAACGAATACCGAGTAGTCTTGAAAACAGCATAACACGAACCGCGAATATAAGAGTGACGCTATTGTCATTCCTCAACAACGTAAGCTACTACCAATCCATACCCAGCATGAGCAGCGTGGCTACATGAAGCTAGAAGATAAGGAATGCACTCGTGAGGCTTCTGAGTTCCAAACGGCTGCACGAAGACAGAGGAGGCGTGAGCTGCCAATGCAGGTCGCCGTTCCCCTCTATTCTGGAGTTGGATGCTGATAGCCATAAGAAGGTAAGGGACGATTTAACCCAGAATCCACTTCCAGTGCATGAAAGCGTGGAACTGTTGCACGATGTGAGGACTTCACTCCACCGTCTACCGCTTCCTTTAGAAACAGTTTCAAACATTATTACCCAATGATCTCTTTGAGGTTTGCATCAGCGTTGTTGATCGAATAGTGTGGGAACAAGAGCCCAAGTCAGAACAGAGAAAGCTATCTCAAGAAAGGTGTACATACCCTTGCTATCACTGACGTCTGCGAGAAATGAACCATACTCTAACCCATGTCACAAATAAAGCAAACAGATAAGGCCTTGGAATCAATTTCACTATTTGAAAAACATCCAAGCCCCTCCATGAACACTTACCGGTAGGATCCAGTGACTGGTACTTCACCCTCTACCGCGTGTTGCGTGGCGCACTTTCCAACGACATAACTTGTTTCATGCTCGGGTTATCTGAAGGCGATGTAAACCAAGGAGACCTTCGAGGAAGCGCCAGAATGCGTTTATAGCCTGCGACCGTGGGAAGTAGACGTTTGCGGCAACAAGGGAGTTCAATCCTACTATATACAGGGGGGGGGGCCAAAAAAAAAGTCATTTTTCCTCCATGACTTTCAAGGCGCTATAAGTTACACTTTATTCAATTTTTATCGGACATTTTTAGCTACCATATTAAAGAGCAGATTAATTACATAGAGGATAGTTTTTTTTATTTTTTTCTCCGGCCGGAGCCTTCTGGAGGAGCGCATCGGAGCAGATTCAGCCGCGCCGAAAGTAGTGGTACCGGAGTTCAAGCGAGATCGGTTGATTTCTCGCGCCACTGTAGACCACCCTGTTGAGCTTGCCGCCGAACTATGGTAATTGAGTGTGGTTCAGGTCAGGGGACATAATTTAAATATTAAACCGTCTTCATCAGGTACGAAACGCCTTCCATTCGAAGTAGCGGGAAGTTTTTCCAAAACCTTCGATTCATGTGGTGCATCCCAAGAACTGTAGGCAAGCACAAAGGTTCTCCAAGAAAGGTACGGGCGACCACATGTAGGGAGGATATCCTCTCGAGTTACTTGATTAACCGCCAGCGCTCACACTTTCAGTCGGGTCTAGCAGAAGAACATAGCCGGTCTTCGCCAATTCGCAGGTACCGCCGGTCCACCACCATGCTAACCGCGCCTTGTGAATGGGGTGAAGATGATGTCCTGGACCGTAGCGACTTGCCGGAGCTGCTCGACTGTTTGAGGTCTTGCTAAGATCAAGGAGTACTGTCTCCAGGTAAGCTATCGCATGGGTGAATTCGGCATTCAAGAAGTTTCCGCAGCTGTTTGCGAGGCGCAGCGTTGAATTCCAAAGGTTCTCCACTCAGGCGCGACTGGAGATGAAGCTTCATATTTTGGTAGTACGCATGAAGGATGAGCGAGCGCTCAAGCTCCTGCTTAAGAGGACGCTCCTGGGTATCTTCGCGCCCTGTACTCTATCCACTTCCTCTGTCTGGGCTGCGAAACTTCAGGCTCATATGTGACTCGGCCGGAAATGACTTTTTTTGGCCCCCCCATGTATAATCGCTAAGCTTGGCCTGTTGGTGTGTGTGTGCGTGTGTTGTGATGTATGTTTGTGTGTCTGTATGTGTGTTTGACGGAAACTCATAACTTCCTTCAAAACAGCGAATGTGCGCTCAAACTGATAAGTGACGTAGGAGTTCGGGCAGGAACACTATTGGTGGGCAGGAAGTGATAAGAGCTGATCAGATAACATAAGGAGCCTCAGAAGGGAAGGGTCATCAAATTCATAGCGCCAGCCATAGCAACGTCGTGGGTTTCAAGAAGTAAGATAGGGGGCAGAATGGTAACAATATTCGTGGGCGGCAGGGAGTGATAAAAGCTGATAAGATACTATGATGGGCCTCAGAAAGGAAGCGTCACCAACGATAATGTGCTTCACAGCGACGGTAGGACTTTGCTTCCAAGAAGTAAGATAGTGGGCAAGATTGGAACATTATTGGTGGGTGGCAGGACGTGATAACAGCTGATAAGGTAGCCCCAAAAATTCACAGCATATTTGTAGCCACACTGGAGAATCGTTTCCGGCAAGTAATTCAGAGGCCATAGGTAACATTAGTAATCGGGGATAAGTTCAGGTCGTGTCCGACAAGGGCTTTTAGGAGTCCGTATATGGTCACATCACCACGGCCAAAGAAACTGTGGGCAAAGTCTTAGTGAGCCAAGATGTTTCTATCCCTTAGCGATATAATCGGAATTGATTCGACCGCTAAACTCTCGAGTTTCGACAAAAAGTAAAATTCAAAAGCTGCTGTAGGTATATACTAGGATGTGAGGACATTTCACCCTGCTGTCTATTATTACCCCTGAAACTCTTTCAACCGCTAAGCTTTCCTATTTCCAACGAATGGCGAGTGTTGTCAAAAACGTGATAAGCCCAGTCATGGCAAATGTTCACTAAAAGGGAGAAACACGATGAAATGGGCCGTATTCCGCAACATGGGGATTGGGCCAAGCGTTGTGCTCAGCAGAGAAACCCCCTCAGTGATCAGTACCATGGCTTTAACCATGCGCGCAGTATTGCGCGTTAGCCACTGATATCCTTACATTCTATAAACCACTAATTCTGTGTGTCGGTTTGTCGGTATGT
>MU912061.1:10108-37147 GCA_036418165.1 Cooperia oncophora
GCCAAGGAGCCGCACGCGACACGCGCGCTTGCAACGGATGTTATGAAGGACGGGAATCTGCGCCGCAAAAAGGTGTAAGGCGGAGCATGGAGGAATTAGCGTGTTTCACGGTCCTGTATCTCCATTCCTGGGCATGTTTGGGCGGGGGGACCACGACACATCGACAGCTGGGGGGCTGATAGTCTCATACACCCTCAATGTGTGTGAGCGTACCATGTGTCTTTAAGAAGCGCTTGAAGGGGTCGGTGCTGAAGGTAGCGGATAACATTCTTGTCCATAATGCAGAATAAGGATGAGCAGGAGCCGAGCCAGTGACACTAATAGAAAGATCAATCCTTAATGTATAAATGCTCACATTACCGGTTAGCCCTCTTCAGGTAATAGGCGAATACTTGGGTTCAAAAAAGTATGACAGAACTTTCCCGCCAACCTAATACATAGGCCATCCCATTCAAAAGCGCCGAAGATCTTATTCATATAAAACGAAGAGAAAACAGATAGAAAAGTAATATTTTGGCTTGAGTTAAGTAGATCCCTCCTTCACCAATGACCCGCTCCCAGGCCCCGAAAGCCTTTGGACCTCTGGTACCTTCGGTTTTTCAACAAGTGCGAGTAAATTGCTGTTGATGCCAATTTCGGCGAATGACAAAACATTGTAGCGTTTGCCGTCGGAGAGTACCCTCGACTGACCAGAACAGTTGGAATCGAACGGCTTTATATTGGCGAATGGGGCGATTGAACCCAGGTCTCAGTATTGTTTGGCACTGCCCTACAATACAGTTACTCGGGGTCTGGCACTATGACGAGCAACGGTGGCCTTCTTGTAGTTGTGTGGTAGCATCCATTTGTCGATCTGAATGCCGAGGAACAGGCAATATGCACCGACAGTGACGGATTTGTTCTCTGTATAGAGCCGCCTTGAAAGCCACAGTGTGGGAATCCTTTGCTATGATGATCATCCACTTGCGCCCACGTAACTCCTCATGGTAGAACTCGGGCGGCTTCTCATCTGCATTCATACAAAATTGACGATTGTGAGTTTTGGCTCGAGGTCCAAGACCACCCATATTTCATCTAGGGCCGGGGTGCGTTTTCACAGTCGTGAATGACATCTCATGCTGAGAACTGCTAGAGGCATAGAATCGGTACTGCGTTCGTGCTTCTACAAGAAAATTAGGTACCCATGCACACCCTCTTGACCATCCTCAGTTTATCGGACATAACTCGGGCAGCAGTTGCAGCAGGGATGTCAGTCTCGCGGGGAAGCTCGACAAAGGTCCAGGCTCTGTGATCAGACATTCAGCGCTTGACTTCATCCACCCTTTTTTCTTGTGCAGGATGAACATTATGGGACCATCCACGACAACAATTTTTTCCTTTCTTCCTTCTTCGGGCTCCTGAACCAAACCTTCCACCTTGTATTTCGAGAACACCATTACACACAACTACTGGTCCGGCGCAGGTCAAATTTGAGCAGCGCACTTCCCTCTTATGACGCCTGATTTGAAAATCCGGCGCTGATTTTCACCACTCAGGCTTCTTTTCAATTTCTCGAGAACTTCTTCTGTGGTTAGGTTTGCCAAAAGTCAAAAAGGTCTGCAAACTTCGCCAGGCTATTTATTTGCAGAACTTCGCAGGAGGTCGGTGTCGATCCTGCGACCAGTCGATAATGTGCACCGACGCCGCTACGCTATCACTGCACTCTCGAAGGGACTTCGCTCTTGGAGAATAGGCAAGGAAGCGAACACGAACAACTGTTAGAGAACATGGAGACGTATACAGGGGAAGGAGAGCCAAAAAGGACACTTTTCCTCCTCGACTTTCAAGACGACATAAGTTAGAAGTTGTTGGGTTCTGACTGGGCATTTTCACCATCATATTCACGGCACACGATCACGAAACTCCGCCACAGCCTTCTGGACGAGCGCCATCGAGAGATTCTGCCACGCGACCGTGATTCGGTGCCCGAGGTCGAAAGCGTGACCGAAGCTTTGCCGTCGCGAAGTCTGAACGCTGCCTTATACACAAGACTATAGTCGAATCTGGCATTTTGACCTGACTTCGAAAAGTGAAGTATCCATGGGTGTGGTTCAATTCATGTCCACACCTATTGAGCCACAGACACATTCTCCTCTGCAAAGCGTTATCTTGCCATTTTTGCCGAGCACCTCAATAAAGGCTAGTTTTGCGTACAGTGTCAGCCATTGCGGGGTGTACACGGCCGTACCATCGGCGGTGCGTCTCATTTTGTCCGTCATAGGAACTGTAGCGAACGTCCCGCGTACTACATCGATGCAGATACGGTTTAACACAACATTTTCATTCCCAGCACACCACGACGGGCTTCCACTTCTTTGGTTGCGGACCAGCACTGAGCACCATATGAAGCGACTAGTCGATTGAAACTTCTGTAGATATCCGACTTGAGGGGCTCTGCAATTACCTTGTCACAGAGAATGCAGACATGGATCACTACTGCGATCATGCGACTCACACTGCGCTCGCTTCTGACTGGGGATGGTCTCCAGGTCGAAGTGGCCATTTGTAGCGAGGCGTATATCACGAGGACGTGTTTTTGAACGCTGATTTCAATCTGCCTTCGAAATTTGCAGAACGTCTCTGAACGGAATTATGAAGGTTTGTTCGAATGAAGGGACACGGAGTCGAGCGCGGTTGCCAGCCAACTTCCATGAATAGCCGCGAAGCGCATGTTCAGTTGACGGCGGCATGGTGTAGTGGAAACAGTCTCGTTTCATAGGCGTGCCATGAAGAGTGGTTTTTAGGAGGACAACTTTTTGCATTTTGTGAAGAAAGTCTCATTTGAGTCTAGAAAACACTTGAAACGCCAAATGGGTGCCATATTCGTGTTCAGGGAGCAAAACTACCCTTGGGGACAGGTTTCTAGCCAGATGTGAGGTTTTGACCTAACTTTGAAAAATGCGGTAGCAGTTGATCGAATGATGGTCACCAGTAGTTCCAGGGCCAGTCTCTTGTCGATTGCTTGTCTCGGATGGAATTTGCTCTCACCATAGGATATCAGGAAAACTGGATTAGTAACAGAAAGAAAGCGATATCAGAACAGCAGTAGTTGAAAAGAAGAAGAAGATGATGATGATGAAGAAAAAGAAAAAGAAGAAAAAACGTCGGCTGGGACCGCTCGGGCGAGGCTGCAAGAATCTGGGCCAACGGAGATTTAAGTCGCCCAGGACTAGATGATCTGTACTTTCAACGCACGGACGCTTGCATCGGAAGCTCACATCGAAGATCTGATGTTGCAAGCCAGGAAGATCAAGTACGACGTCATCGGACTGACCGAGACGAGGAGGCATCGCCCGCTACACGCCGTATACGAGACTGGAGAACTGTTCCTCGGAACATGCGACAGCAGAGGCGTTGGCGGTGTGGGCGTCCTCGTCAACACGCACTTGGCCATGAACATCGATTCGTACGAAAATCTGACGACCCGAATCGGACGTTTGCGATTGAGAAGATGTGGTTCAACTCCAGCTTTGACAATCTTCGTCGCCTACGCACCAACATCAAGCGCGACGATGAGCTCGAAGCGTATGGAGAAGAGCATACCTTCTTCAAGGTCATCGTCGGTGATTTCAACGCTAAGATCGGACCAAGAAGAACGGCTGAAGAACTTCACATCGGAACTCACGGAACGGAGTGGAATGAGCAGGGTGAAAGGCTGTCTGAGTTTATCATGTCGACCCATACCATCCATGGTAACTCGCAGTTCCAGAAGCCCTACTCTGTACGCTGGACAATTCCACAATGAGATCGACCACATCATCTTCAATCGAAGGTTTTGCCTGATCGATGTCGCTGTTGTCCCTAAGTTCTACACGGGATCCGACCATCGTCCTTCGCGCAAGATTCCGCTTTTCGATGCGAGGAGAGAGAGCCGCAAAGTTCAAGAAGCGAAGCCCAAGACCTTCATCAATTGGGATCACTTCACTTCGATTCCATTATCGACAACATCGACGAGGAATACGAACGGCTTGTTGCACATCTTCACGACTGCGCCAAGAAGTCAGAGAGTTCCAAGATTACCAAGAAGCGTCTATCTCTGGAAACTCTCGAGCTGATTCGCCAACGTGGAGCCGCACGAGCCGCAGGCAATTACCAGCTGACGTCTGAGCTTGCGAAGCTATGCAGAGAAGCGATAAAGGAAGACCTCAAGGAGAGAAGAGCAGCAGTACTGGTGGAAGCCGCAGAGGCTGGGAAGAGCATACGCAACGCCCGCCGCGACTTCGCCAACTGTAAGACCAAGATGACCGCCCTCCGACGTCCGGATGGAACAATCACCGCATCCAGAAGGGCAATGGAGAAGGTCATCCACGACTTCTACTCGGATCTCTTTGACAGCCACGTCCACCTGCCACCATACCGCTTGGAGCAGGATGGATACGTCGTTCCTGCAGTTCTCCCTTCCGAAGTCCGACACGCCATCTCGTCGGTGAAGAATCGTACGGCACCCGGTCCCGACAGGATCAGACCCGAACATCTGAAGAATCTTCCGCCAGTTCTTGTCAAAACTCTGGCTCGACTCTTCACGCGCTACCTGTCGGAATGCAAGGTACCCACCTCGTGGAAAACCAGCAAGACTGTGTTGCTGTACAAGAAGGGAGACCTGTACGACATTGGCAATTATCGCCCAATCTGCCTGCTGTCTGTAGTCTACAAACTCTTCACACGAGTCATCCTGAACAGGATTGGCAGAACACTAGACGAAGGACAGCCATGCGAGCAAGCAGTTTTAGGAGGATTCAACAGGATCGATCACGGTAACGAAGCTCATCGAAGTATCGCGAGAGTACAAGATGCCGTTATGTCTCACGTTCATCGACTTGAAGAAAGCCTTCGACTCCGTTGAGACAAGCGGTTATCGAAGCCCTGGGCAACCAGGGTATTCCTACTCAGTACATCAGGATTCTTCGTGAGCTCTACAGCAACTTCACGACCAAGATCTCACCATTCTACAAGGAGATCATCATCGATGTGAAGAGAGGGGTCCGACAGGGCGACACCATCTCGCCCAAGCTCTTCAGCGCCTCTCTCGAGAACGTCATGCGTCAACTGGAATGGGAAGACATGGGAGTGAAGATCGACGGTCGGCAACTACACCATCTCCGCTTTGCTGACGACATCGTTTTGATAACACCAAACATCGAGCAAGCGGAACGAATGCTGGCTGAATTCGACTGCGCGTGTGGAAAAATCGGCTGAATCTAACGAAGACGATGTTCATGAGAAACGGATTGGTTTCTGATGCCCCATTCACGCTCAACGGAACGACTCTGAATGCTCTAGCTATGTGTACCTAGGTCGTGAAATCAATATGATGAACGACTTAGCACCAGAGCTGAGCAGGAGGAAGCGAGCGGCTTGGGGCCTTCAAGAACATCGAGGGAGTAGCGAAGAAGACGAAGAACACCAAGCTCCGTGCCCACCTCTTCGATTCCGCGGTCCTTCCTGCCTTGACTTACGCCTCAGAGACTTGGACTCTACGAAAGCAAGATGAACACGCAGCATCGCCCTTGATGGCGTTCATCAAGGCGCCATCGAAAGAGCGATGCTCAATGTCTCTCGCTACACACACGTGAGACAGGCGCGGAGCTCTGCTCCTCGTCTACGATCAAAGATCGGAGAAGGAACCGCATTTGCCAAGGTTTTGAAGATCAGGTGGCCGGGCACGTCATGCGTTTCGAGGACGACCGCTGGACCAGAGCGAACCGACTGGATTCCACGGGATGTCAAGCGAACGCCTGGACGACCGCCTACGCGATGGTCAGACTTCTTCGTGAAAGCTCTGAACGAATGGTATGAAGTTCATCGTGTCTCGAGCAGAGAGAGTCCATTGGGCAACTCTTGCACGTTGCAGGGACGAATGCAGACGTTACTGGCGCCCGCTAGAGGGACTCGATGATCAACGGGAGCACAGTTCATCGGTGGTACAGTGGCACACAATCGCAGTGTATATTAGTTAAATATCTTTTCAGAAAAGCGCACTTCATCTCTCACCACCGTCAAGCTTTCGAACATGCCTCAGTGCGTTTCAGTTTCATTAGCTGAAAGAACATGTACCACTATCAAGCTGCTTCTACAGTACAACAAAACTGTTCAAATGAATGCACAAGTACCCATAAAACAGAGACGAAAAGCACCATTTGATTCAAAAACAATTAGAAGCGAGAACGAATACTGTGAGCTTTCTGTAACCACTCATAAAAATAACCTGAACCTTGCAGTAGAAACAACAGTAACAGTAGCCGACAGCAATGCTCAGATAGAGTTTGCTATAATAGTTTGGCCGGAAAATTTTGATGATTTTTCAGAATCTGTTATATGTCTTATTTCCAACTGATGTGATTAGTGATGCTGGAACCGAACCCTTGATTACTCGTGCGGAATGAACGTCCTCACTCCCGCAACTAAGCACCTCAAACATACTCTGAAAGACGCCGAGAGCAAACTGAAGGATTTATTTGAAGACATAACGTACAGTACCCGCCGTAAGTGTTCAAAAATTTACGAAAAAAACGCCGATCCGCGTTTTTTTCGTTTTTTCGTTATAGAGCTGTTCTTTTTGATTTTTTGTATGGATACCCATATATTATTAGAATCAGCTCGCCGAGCTCTATCCGAGGGTATGCTCATATTCTACGAAATTGGTTTTTTGCTGGCGCCATTTTGGCGCCACTTGGCGCCACCTTGGCGCCACTACTTTTTCCAACAAAGTCTGTATAAACTCGATTACTGGGGCTACTCAAAGCCCTGTTTACGAAAATGACATTCATTTCTCGCCGTGGCGCCATTTGGCGCCATTAGGTGCCAATTTCGCCACTAGCGCCACTTTGGCGACACGACTTTCCCAAAAAAATCTGTATAAACTTGCATAATGGGGTTTCTCGGTGCCCTGATCACGAATGTAACATCCATTCCAGCCATGGCGCCGTTCTGTGCCATTTGGTGCCAATTTGGCTCCACTACTTTTTTCACCAAAATCTTTGTAAACCCGCAGCCTGGTTTGTGGAATGGTCACGTGATCGTCTTTTGCAGAGCAAACATAAATCACGTGAGCTTGCGGCTATGGTGAGCGCGCTGAGCCCCAGCGCCGCAAGCTCACGTGATTATGTTTGCTCTGCAAAAGACGATCACGTGACCATTCCACAAACCAGGCTGCGGGTTTACAAAGATTTTGGTGAAAAAAGTAGTGGAGCCAAATTGGCACCAAATGGCACAGAACGGCGCCATTGCCTGGAATGGATGTTACATTTGTGATCAGGGCACCGAGAAACCCCATTATGCAAGTTTATACAGATTTTTTTGGGAAAGGTCGTGTCGCCAAAGTGGCGCTAGTGGCGCGAAATTGGCACCTAATGGCGCCAAATGGCGCCACGGCGAGAAATGAATGTTTTTCGTAAACAGGGCTTTGAGTAGCCCCAGTAATCGAGTTTATACAGACTTTGTTGGAAAAAGTAGTGGCGCCAAGGTGGCGCCAAGTGGCGCCAAAATGGCGCCAGCAAAAAACCAATTTCGTAGAATATGAGCATACCCTCGGATAGAGCTCGGCGAGCTGATTCTAATAATATATGGGTATCCATACAAAAAATCAAAAAGAACAGCTCTATAACGAAAAAAACGAAAAAAACGCGGATCGGCGTTTTTTTCGTAAATTTTTGAACACTTACGGCGGGTACTGTACGCTAAGCTGCGATGTGCGTGCTTGATATATCTAGGGCTAGCGGGTCCCCAGCTGTCGAATCGTAGGGGTTCCCCCGTCCAAGCATGCGCGGGGACAGGGATCCAGGACCGTGAGATAGGCTAATTCCTCCATACTCCGCCTAAAATGCAACTTGCGGCGCAGGCACTGAGCACGCCGCTAGCATCTCCCAATCCCATCTAAAAATCCATCAGCAGTCTTGTGGCTCGTGTCGCGTGCGGCGCTCCCGGCACTTTGTTAAGTATTGAAGTTTGCGCTTTCGAAAAGATTGAAACGCAACCTCCTGATGCGTATGACAAGTGAAGCGTTGTTCATGCTGCAAAGTCTGAATCAGAAAACGACGAAGGCTAGAAGTGAAGAGCAACCCGTGAAAATATAAATAAAAGATGGAAAAAAGTGTAAAATAATTTAAACGGTGCGATTTCGTCTCTAAAGCCATAAATTGGCTTCCGATCGACGAGTAGGACGTTCAGACCCCTTTTCAGTCTCATGTTTGGTGGGAATGCGCGGCCCTCGAAGATGATTGCAGACACAGTATAGTTGTTCTTCAATTCTAGCACCGTCATCATCTGACTCAGAGTTTGCAGCATGGAGAACGCCTCATTTGTCACCAGCTTGAGAAGTTAGAGTTCCTAATCTATACGAAAGCGCAAACTTGGCAAAGTGCCAGGAGCGTCGCACAGACTGCCGATAGACCGTAGATAGGATGGTATATGCTAGCGGCGTGAAGCGTGCCTGCGCTGCAAGTTGCATTTTAGGCGGAGTATGGAGGAATTAGCCTATCCCACGGTCCTGGATCCCCATCCCCGCGCATGTTCGGACGGGAAAAAGCTACGCTTCGACAGCTAGGGGGTCTGTTAGCCCCATACATGCCAAGGACGCATCCTCGCAGCTGAACGTTCGTTGTGTCTTTGAGGGTGATGTCCTTGGTCACGCTCCATTCAAAGACGAGTCTTAGCAAAAGGCACTGTTTGGACGCTCGTCTGAGCTACACAGACGCAGACGCAACTTCTAACGAAACTGGGCCCCTTGCTATCCTTATGATGGTGTGCTCGTCCACTCCACTATCAAAACTGAACCGGAGAAGCTACAATGATGACGGAGCTGGATCGATCCTGTCCCATGCTAATATCTCAACACTGGCAACCGCGACCATCGTGCGGACAGTTAGTGGACAGTATCAGTAAGCTCGACGAAAATGGACCGTTGTACGATTCTCCCTTGATCTCCAGCACGCCCACTCTGACTGCCTGTTCTGTACTTTCGTCGGTCCTAGACCTACACTGCTTGCGGTAGTTCTCATACTAGAGGAAAAAATATTGATCAGCAGGCTGAATTCAATCAAGAAGCCGAAGCCATAATGGAATCTCAAACCTGTCTGGGGAGCAGGAGACCCTTTACTCAGAATCCACCGAAACTTTGCGGCCAACCTAATAGTCTCGCTGGTTGCTCACATTAGAAAGACACTGAAAGTGACAACTCATCAAAATGCACACGAAATGAGCTCACTCTTCTACCGCGTACCCCTTGTACCTACAATGAAAATCACAATCCAACAGCGGATCCACGCTGAAAATTACAATCCAACAAGATCAATGCCAAAAACGTATTATAATTACACTCGTTTACAGAATTGGGTGGTGTTGCCTCTTCCTCGAATCGGTCCTGAAAATGAGAAATAATAATTGATGAGGTGATGAAAGATATTTCTGGGAAGCGTTTTCATAAATGTACATTGGGGCCAAAAAAAGACATTTCGACCGAGTCACATATCAGCAAAGTTTTCGCAGCCCAGACAGAGGACGTGGATACGAGTACCAGGGCGGAAGATACCCAAGATGTTCCTCGATAAGCAGGAGCTGGCTCTCGCCCATCACCTTCATGTACACCAAAATATGAAGTCATCTCCAGTCGCAACCTGACTGGAGAAGACCTTCGGAACTTCATGTCACCTCCAAACAGCTGCGAAACTTCTAGTATGGAGTCACCCATGGATAGCTACTGGAGACCAGTACCTGAGACCAGTACTCTCGATCTGGAAGACCTCCATCATCGAGCAGCTCCGTCAACGTCGCTACGGTCTAGGACATCATCTTCACCTCAGTCGCCAAGGCGCCAGTTGATGGTAGGGACCGGACGTACCTGGAATGGAGAGACCGATATTTTCTTCGCGGGCCCGGACTGAAGGTGAGCGCTGGCGGTTACATCGAGCAACTCGAGAAGAATATCCTCCCCACATGTCGTCGCCCGTACCTTCTTGGAAACTTTGTACTGCTACAGGATTAGGTGACACCACATGGAATCAAAGGGCGTTGGGAAAACTCTTGCCTACTTGGAATGGAGGGGCGTTGAGTACCTGAGGAAGGTGGAATATTCAAGCAGGTCATCTGACCCAAACCCCTCAATTACCTGGTTCGGGCGGAGTTCAATAGGGTGGTCTACGGTGGCGGAGAAATCGACTATCTCGCTGATCTCAGGCACCCACTCACGGTCGCGTGGCAGAATCTCTCGATGGCGCTCCTCCAGAAGGCTGTGGCGGAGTATCATAATAGTATTTGATATGCTCTTTAATATGGTGGTGAAAATATCCGATAAGAATTCAATAAAGTGTAACTTACAACGCCTCGAAAGTCAAGGAAGAAAAGTCTTTTTTTGCCCCCCCCCTGTAGATATCTATTTCGACAAGCGCGATACAGCGTGATACACAAGTTCACACGCGCAGCGAAAAATGATAGTAAAGCAACTAGCTGCATTCGAGCCTTGGACCCTCCAAAACGGTGCGGTCACCATGTTGCCACTTGGTTAACGTCACCGATCATGTGCACCCTAGATGACATCTTTTGAGACATATTCCGCACAAATAAGCTATTGGAAGCGGTCAGGTATCCTGACAAGTCGCGTGGCTATCGCTATGCGCGCGTGCGCGACATGTGCGGTGAGACACATTCAGCTGTTCTAACCTTTCCATAACTGTGCCTAAACGCTAGAAATATAGACCCAGTGATGAGACTGATAGAATCACATCACTCACCCCACCTTCTCACTTACTCGACTGATTACTAAAAATTGAGCTATTCCTGAATCTGAGGTCTAATAAGACCCTCTTCAGAATACTGGTAATGAGGACTCAACCATGTAAGTTTTACTAGGGAGTTTCCCATAGCAACTGCTTCGTTAAAACTTAACTGTGTAAGTAAAGTGTGCACAGTACTATAGAGTTAAGCACTGCTTCCATATCTCCACCGCCAAACTGCCAGTCAGATTACCCCGGTGAGCTGGTCCAGGTTGTTGATTTCGATGGATAGAGGCTAATCAAGCGCTTCAATTACTTTGTTCAGAATGAAGCTTCCATCGGGCTATGTAGCATAGCACCTTTCAATGGAGGTGCTTCTAGTGGGTGGAGCAGCAATGCTGTGAGACACCACTCCTACAGGAAGTTCATTACCCTTGCACGTACTCGTCCATCCTTCTATATGGTGACTGCAGGGTCTTACCAACGTACTTCTTACCGCATCCATCGCTTTGCAACAAATAAACTGTACTTCGTGACTTACAGATTTTATTTTGTCTGCAGTAGATTACATATCCCTTCATAGATCCAAGGTCATGTCAGCAAGCTTCTCAGATGCGCAAGTGGTGAAAATACTAGCTCTATGGGCAAAGGCAGCATTCATGCTACGCGATTTATGCGGCGATCGTCGCGATCATAGCGATCGCGGGTTGACGGCCAAGCGCGCCCCACCATTACTAGTTGGACCGCTCCAACTGTTAGTGGGGGATGCTTTATTTTGACCTTCTTTCCTCATGAGTGGTCACTGCCTTCAAAGTTAGGAATAAGTGGAATCATGATAAGGGAGACTTGAAGGAAAAGTTTTCCCATATTTTCTTTTGAGCTCACGATAAAAAAAAAGCGAGCGTGAAATCTTTATTCGAGATTAGTTTCTCAAGCAGAGATTTTACGATTTTAGCGCTAGAGTCTGAATTTATACATATTGCTGAAGAGATTTCTCGTCGTTGATGTTTCCGAGTTCGTGCTCACTTCCTAGGTGAGATTCCTATTATTTATTCTTTTCATTGTTCGAACTCTAACTTCGCCCTGTAAGTATTCAAGAAGTTAGGAAAGTTCAGCCAACAGAAGACTTCTACAATACTTATATGAGTTAGAACAACGGAAACAAAGGAACAAAAAGAAATTCTTCTAGAGAATGAAGTTATATTCAATTTATATTAAAAGGAAAGGGTAAAATTCCTTCTTTCACTTCAGATCCTCTTAGCAACCAGACATTCGACTTTTTGCCGCTAACCCGTCAGATCGCAGGGCTTCGCCGGGCGATCCTCCGTGAACTGGGTATTCTTTCTAACATTTCCAAGTGAGGCCAGTCGGATACTTTCACCCGGCCGATAATATCCGAGGCCTATGAAATCACCCGCTTCGGGTGATTTATCAAAACGATATCCATCGGGAGCAAACTCTACCGGTCCATTGACTGTGTATACCCCTCAAATGTGCAGTCCTCCAAATTCTGTATATGTCACCGTCGCGACTGTTGAGAATGTTGCGTGTTTGCTGTGCTGACAATGAGAGATGTATATTTGCTATTACCATCTGTGAAGTGTGTGGTTTTGTAACCGGGTTATGAATTTTTGCAGCAACGTTACACAATCGGTGCACACCCCACCGCAGGTGTCTCCCCTATTTCACTCGCCAACCCACTGCTCACCTTCCATTATTTTTCCAATTCCTTGACTCTTCTCTAGACGTTTTAAGCATTTTTGCCTTTGACATCTGGGTGCACGCCCCACCCACTGTTTGCGGAGCTAAGCATGGCTTGCTTGTACTTTGTGCATTTTGACATATGCCCCATCGATATCAAAATTGACCCTCTACGTAAAGTGATTCTTTAGGCAATCTTCATTTTCTGGGTGGTCAGACAAATATACAAAGACACAGACAACTTTTGGTTGATTAAAGCGAGATAAGAAGGAAATGCCACGCTGACGATTTTTTTTTCATTTAGTAAAGGGAGCGGTCCAAGTGATAGCGTTGGAGCCCGCACGGCCGCATCCGCGATCGCAGCGATCGCCGCGACGTATAAAAGCTACATAAGGCTACTTGTATGACCGTGTCCACCAAGGAAACGGCAACCTTTCCTTACTGGAGAAGCACCACTGTTTCACCCTGTGGTAACGAAAGAATCCTGAAGGAAATGAGCCACGCTTTTAATTAGTCTCTTCTTCCGATCAAGCAAGTACTCTACCGTCTGAGAAGCTCTGGGAAGCTTGCTGACATAATCGCATATATATGAAGAGAAATGTGGTTGAAGTGATTAAAGTACTGTGCAGAAAATAAATCTATCATCTAAGAGAAGCAGTTTATGTGGTCACTTATTACGAGGTCAAGTGCTGCTAAGACAAGCTTCATGAGCAACGCTGAACACGTACGAGTGTTGCGAAATCTCTGTTCTTAACCTAAGTAAGAAATTTCTCTCGACGTCCTTCACCTCCAGAAACTCCTCTGCCAAAGATTGTCCCCCTGCACAGTACAAATGAAGCTAAATCGGAAAGGAGATTGCTCGAGTCTTTGTCTCTCAAGCGAATATGAAATCAACAACAGGGATGAGCTCACTGCGGTATTTGCAATAGCAGTGATGCTACGGTAAGCTGCTCTTCTGTTGCCATTGAGCTGTTACAAGTCATAGCCGTGTATGCCTTGTATTACAAAATTTTGCCAACTTGACAGGCATCACTCTGGCTTATGAATACGATCAATTTAGTTGTTAAGCACTGTAGTACTTAGCATGTTTCATTTTCTATTTAAGTCTGGCTGTTATTACGTGAATGGGTGACAGATTACATGGTCGAGTTCTCATTGTCGATTTCCGGACAATTTGCTCATTAGTGTAATAAGAACATGAGCACTTGGTGCACCTGAGTGTAAACGATCCCAAAATTGCAATATAAAACAGGCTTGATGCTTTCAATAAGGTGTATCGCAATAAATTTCAGTGTAACTGACAGAAAGTACTCCGATTCCGCTTTTTAGTTTCGTCTGAGCATTCATATTTACGACTGGATGAAACTTCAAGACTTATCTGACCAAAGGTTTCAGAGCGCGCCTTTGTTGGCTAACTTGGAGCTACATTCCTAATTGGAGCTCTTTTTTCTACAAAACGTTGTCGCTGGCAATCAATGTTTTGGTCAGTTGCTACTGACGCGGAAAAGTCCATTAAAGTTGAAATAGCTGCACCACTGACCTCATCCCTTCAAGAAACGAACTACGTGATCGCATTTTTATACCTTCTGAACACTACCATCAATTACAGTCTGCCTTAATGCTCTTAGTTACCAACTGCTCTCTGTATACAAGCTTTTCCAGCTCTACCTGTTTAATTTAGATAGAGGATTTGTTGTCGACGCAAGCGCTGCAAACTGAGGATAGTGCGGGTGGAGTCCAAGAGGCGCTCAAGAATCACCATCTTTTAGCTTTACTTGAGCGCGTTCTCAAATGACGAAGGCGTTACACTAGTGCAGCTGCCAAATCCTTTGTCGCACATGAGAATTGTCGCGGCAGCATCGGACTTTCCATCCTTCCTACTGCTGTAGGGTTTTCCTTAACATTGTTCAGGAGGGTTAGGCTATCGTTTGCTTCTTGTCCATAGGCACCATCCGTCGCTTGAAAGTTAATGAGGGAAATATAGAAAAGGGTCATACCTCTGCGTTTCCTAGACTTTTTATTCTCGCATCCTTTTGGTTTTGGACAATGTTTTTCTGAGAACTCCTGGAACTCGTCGTTGTTCGGATCAGGACCAGACAAGCATCCAAGGCCTAAACGCAATACACCACTGAATTAGGTAGAAAGCTGTAGATAGCTGTTATTAGGCTGGTGGGACATATCATTCAGATTTGAAGACAGCCCCGCGCGTAAGTAGTACATGGTCGTCCTTCCTTGTGCAAGTAGTACAGCCCCCAAGCTAGAGACTGTCCCACTCTATTCGACTCCACAGCGAGCGAGGAGCGAGCTACAGCCGCTGAAAGTTCTAGTTCTAACGCCCGCCCAGTTGGACCGCCCACTTGCTAGATGCCTTCTGAGGTAAAAGGCGTAAAAATCACTAGCGACCCACTTTTGTGGTGCAAAGCTCGACGCACTACACTACACTAAAAGATGCACGCTACCGTAACCCTAAATTCGGACGCCGAGTTTTTGAAAGTTTCTTTTCCTTTTCAAGAGTTTTTTCTTCCGTGTTTTTAGTTTTCGTATTCTTTTCTTTGCATTGATGTTCTCTACTGGGAAATGCGATAAAGCGATTTGTGAGCCAGGGGTTGCACAGAGACCGCAGGGCGGTGTGACTGTCAGGGAGCGATTTTGTTTATGGTGTTCTTGAGACTCTTCTTGCTTTTTTCTTCTTTGGGGAATTACTTATCAGCTACTGTTTCATAATTGAAAAGCAACTATCCATGACACTTTTATCGCGGGAGCTGTCTTTAACGTTTTAGCCTGATGTGAGAGGCGTGATCGGTAATGTGAGAATGGTACCCCACTCTTCACCCTGTCCTATCCTTCTGTCCCCCTTACCTTTCTTGGTACACTCAGTTGTTCTCTTTCCTCTACCACTCTGGAGACAGACTGTGACCAGTCGGGAGACCTTGGTCCGTGCCATTCGCGTGGTGAATGGGTTCGCTGCTGCAGAGGCACGCAAGTTTCTCCGCACAGAACAGCGGCTGGCGTATAGTGATACTCAGAGGTGCCGTTGCTGGGCTCTACCTGGCTAGGGACTCACACCAAACCCACTCATCTCTAACTGTTCTTTAACTCTAACTGTGCGTTCGCTGCAGGATTGGCTATCGACGCAAGCGCTGCACCTTGAGGTTAGTGCCGGGTGGAGTCCAAGAGGACTCATGTATCACCATCTTTTAGCCTTACTTGAGCACGCTCTCGAATGACTCTCGAACGCTCTCGAAGGCGCTACACTGGAGCAACTGTCAAATCTTTTGTCGCACATGAGAAGTGTCGCAGCAGCATCCGACTTTCCACTCTTTCTACTATTGTAGCGTTTCCCTCAACATTTTTCAGGAGAGTCCGTCTACGCTTGAAAACCTTAACGAGGGGAATATAGAAAAGGGTCATACCTCTGCGTTTCCTAGACTTTTTATTCTCGCATCCTTTTGGTTTTGGACAATGTTTTTCTGAGAACTCCTGGAACTCGTCGTTGTACGGATCAGGATCAGACAAGTATCCATAGCCTAAACGCAATACACCACTGAATACACCACTTTGGTAGAAAGCTGTTGATAGCTGTTATTAGGCCGGTGGGAGAATTGTGTCATATCATTCAGATTTAAGATACTTTAGCCCGACGTGAAAAGGCGTGCGGTAATGTGAAAAATGTTCCTTCTCTTGGTACACTCAGTTGTTTTCTTTCTTCTACCACTCTGACTCGACCATGGAAACTGCCGGAGCCAAAAAGAAGTTGTTTTTGTTGGAGGTTCCCCCCCCCCCCCCGTAAAAGGAGCATCTCTCGCGACAGTAATGCTCCAAAGCGGGAGGCTACCGTATTGAAGGCGAAATTAGATATGGACATACACATGCACTCAACTTGAGAGAGCTGTGTCTTCCGGAATTACTTCATAAAGAAGCTGGTGCTCCGGCAAGCTTCTCACACAGCAGCGCAGAGATTTAAAGTATAACGCTTATAAGAGGGAGAAACTGCTCAGTTACGGTTTATTCAGTATGTTATGTTGTAGCTTCCAAGGTTCGTATGTGGAACAAATCATATATCGGCCTGACATTTCGACTAAGTGGTATTCTTGAGAAGACCAAAAAAGCTCGGAGTTGAAAAGATATGCATTACCGGTCCAGTGCTTAATCCACCGCAGCATTTCCGATGACATGGTTGTAACCCAACAGAGAATCTCCTGCAGCGCGAAAGGAAGGCTCACCTCCGTTAAACCATAGACGCGGAATGATCCGCTTTTCCACATGTGAACCAGTAGGGAATAGGACTTACTATAGCGTCTCCTTATACGTATCATAACGTTCACAGTTAGCGATTGGAATGAACGGCACGCGGTCACCAGGAATCGACGGACCTTGTCTTGTATTTTCCAATACTGATTACGGGAGGATTTTTAACAGTGATTCAAAACGGCTCATATACTTTCCTAACCGCAATCTCCGTCTCCTGCGAATTTGGTCTCAAAGTTGTCGCCGTCATGCACCTTAGCTTTATTCTGCGCAGTTGTCATAAGATTGCCGGCCTGATAGCATAGGCTGATGTTCTTCTATGCGTTCAGCAGGCGGTATCCCTGTGTCCCCGACATATACCCGCAGAAAAAAAGTTTGGAATCTGGAGTTGATAGTTTTACCTACCTTTTGACTTGCGGATGAAAACTTTGTTTGCTCAAATCAAAGCCGCCCAAAAAGCTATTCTGAAAGATAGACTTGATTCAAGTCGTTGCCGGGACAGAATTTTGGAGATGAAGACTTGATTAGGTTCGTTGCCGGGACGGAATTTTGGAGATGACTGCGATAAGGCACGCCGCTGCCACTCTGATGCGAATAACGAAGAGCTTCTCCCACAGGCATGGAAAACTCGGGTCGCCTGAGCGGGAGCCGTTCCGGGATTTGAACCCCCGACCACGCTCATGGGAAGTGGCGCCACTCGCCACTACACTACGTCCGCTGATTAGAAATTTTTTTATTATTGTGTTATAACATTAAATTCTATGGTTCCGAGCGTTTCCCTTCTAATAAGTCTATTCTAGTATAGGTGTCTAAGAAGAGAATAGATAGCTTAGAGCAGATAGTATGCCCTCTCAAAGCTTGTTGAAAAATTTTGCGCGGCTGTATGTGCATCCGCATGTACGACATTCATTCTGGCAGACCACAAATGTTTAGACGTAATCACCGATTCTCTCGCACGGACAAGTGATCCAGTCTCCTAGTATGCCTGCCGTAGAGCCTGCTTCCAAATATGCTTGATGCTAATAATGTTGTCTACTAACTGAAGCACTCTTGCAGCTGCACTTTAGGGATTCTCCCTTGTACTGCAGCACTAACCTTATCAGAGATGAAAGGAAGAAACAGTGACAAAGCGTTGTGGTGCGCACTTTCTCACACGTTGGCGCGCTGCTTCCATGACGCTGTGGCACGGTATAACCGTTGTTGGCAGCTATCTCACATGCTAGAACGTCGTGATTCTCGACGTTCAGCTTCACCTGTGCACATACTCGTTGCTGTTCTCAAATGTTGTTGACAACTGCATATTTGATAAATTGTAAATGAGCTCACATGACGTGAAGTCATCGATATATAGTATTAGGCTGGAAAGAAAGTCTTGTCACTATTGCGGTTTTCTTCGTTTTGTTATTAGCTTAACGTAGGATGGATATTAATCAACAATACACTCGCTATTGTTAGCCACTACATTGCTCCACTTACAAGGGAGGTCTTTCAGGTCGTGGCGCGCTTTTTGGAAATGGTTTGTTGCTTGTTGTAGGGGTCCATACAAGGATCACAAAAATGGGTTTCATTTTTGCTATGCGTTTCTGGGAGGTCAAAAACTGAGTGAAAAGAATTTGACAAGTATGGGCGATTTTAACTATATTGTAACTTCGAGCATACAGAGTTTATGAGCAGGGCACCCCATTGCGTTGTGATCATTTCCTGAAAAATACGACCCCCCCCTAATTCCATCTTCAAGTACGACCCCCCTCCCCATGTTACCTCTTCCCTAGATTTTTCCAACCTCCTACCACTTTGTCTATTTTTTCCCAAAAAATTTCTGGTTTTTTTACAAAATTTTGCTGTCGAGCGGGGGGGAGGTCGCAGTACCTACGTACGTCCCAAGCACGTCCAGCACTCTGGCGCTGGTGTAGCATACTGACAATACGTACGAGGAAGGGGCGATGATAGGAGCTACGATCACAAGGGCACCATGAATTTATAAACAATGGAAAGGACTTACGACTGACGATGAATAAACAGACGAAAGTACATTCCCGGACTTTTCTGATTGCAGGAGCACATTTGCTTGCAATTGGGAAGCCCTATCTAGAAGTTACACCTTCCAAACACCTGCGTGAAAGCCCCATGCATGGCGCATTGCAGAGGTGATGCCAATTGGCGCCCAATGGCCTATTTCCTGATACCCTTTGCGAAAACATGTGTTTTAGAAGCATACCAAAGTCTTCAAGCCAACTGGAGGTTTCATGGCCTCGGAGCCTTCAAATAGCAGGCCTGGTAAGAGAAAAAGCCTTGCTGGAAATTAGAAATCTTCAAGCTTCCGGCACAATTCTTTTTTTACGAAGCCCATGTATGGCAGGCTTTGCCATGGACGTCCGAAAGTCGTAGCGCACTCGGCGGTTCCGCAAAAATGAATTTCAAGACGGATCATTAGCGCATATCACAACGCGGAAAATCTCTGCAATGCGGAACGTTTTCGAAATCGCTCAATTCAGGTGACAAGAGCCAACCTAGCTCTACTCACTCCCACTTACCCCTCTCCGATAGCTTCACTTTCAACGAAGTTATGGGTGTTCAAATGAGGGGTACTTTTCACGTGTTTGGCTTGAAATTGGCTCCAGGCCGTAAAATAGCGCGCACCAATGAGCTTGTATGAGCGCGCTGACCGCGAACAGCCAAAATTCAAAAGTAATCCATAGTTCCGGTTCCCAGCTGGCCTGGTGAGTTTTTTTTTCTTATCCATTTGATTGTGAATTATTTTGATTGTTTTGTTGAGTTTAATTTTTGTTGTGAGGAAATTGCTCTCAGGATTCAATTTCTACGGTTTCATAGATAGCTTTTGCAATGGATTCTTTTCTAGATTTTGCGGATTAGTGGATTGGGATTTATTTAGTCCAGATGAGGAGGGTTGGCGATCCTTACGGGCGAAGATGTCTTGAAGTTTTTTTGAGGAAAGAGGAAAAAAAGTTTTCAGCAATGTTTTTTTTTCTGGCCGGAATAGTCTCGATTAGTTGCATAGTTTTCGACTTTATTGTCATCTACATCGTCCCTTATTGAGCTTCTTCTTCTCACGCGTTATTGTGTCATCACCCTCTCTCCACTTCACATGCAGGCCATGACGTTTACGAACCTCCTACCACTTTGTTCTATTTTTCCCAAAAAATTTCTGGTTTTTTTACACAAATCTACGTTGGGCTGACGGAGGCCGCCTGGGCGGGAGGTCGCAAACACCTACGTACGTTCCCAAGCACGCTCCAGCCACTCCCTGGCGCATGTGTAGCATACTGAACAATACGTACGAGGAAGGGACGATGATAGGAGCTACCGATCACAAGGGCACCATGAATTTATAAACAATGGAAAGGACTTACGACTGACGATGAATAAACAGACGAAAGTACATTCCCGGACTTTTCTGATTGCAGGAGCACATTTGCTTGCAATTGGGAAGCCCTATCTAGAAGTTACACCTTCCAAACACCTGCGTGAAAGCCCCATGCATGGCGCATTGCAGAGGTGATGCCAATTGGCGCCCAATGGCCTATTTCCTGATACCCTTTGCGAAAACATGTGTTTTAGAAGCATACCAAAGTCTTCAAGCCAACTGGAGGTTTCATGGCCTCGGAGCCTTCAAATAGCAGGCCTGGTAAGAGAAAAAGCCTTGCTGGAAATTAGAAATCTTCAAGCTTCCGGCACAATTCTTTTTTACGAAAGGCCGTGTATGAAGCTTGCCATGGACGTCCAAAGCGTAGCGACTCGCGGTTCGCAAAAATGATCACAGACGGATCACATGACACAACGGGGAAAATCTCTGGAATCGGAACGTTTTTGAAATCGCTCAATTCAGGTGACAAGAGCCAACCTAGCTCTACTCATTCCCACTTACCCCTCTCCGATAGCTTCACTTTCAACGAAGTTATGGGTGTTCAAATGAGGGTACTTTTCACGTGTTTGGCTTGAAATTGGCTCCAGGCCGTAAAATAGCGCGCACCAATGAGCTTGTATGAGCGCGCTGACCGCGAACAGCCAAAATTCAAAAGTAATCCATAGTTCCGGTTCCCAGCTGGCCTGGTGAGTTTTTTTTTCTTATCCATTTGATTGTGAATTATTTTGATTGTTTGTTTTTTGTTGAGTTTGATTTTGTTGTGAGGAAATTGCTCAGGATTCAATTTCTACGGTTTCATAGGTAGCTTTTGCAATGGATTCTTTTCTAGATTTTGCGGATTAGTGGATTGGGATTTATCTAGACCAGATGAGGAGGGTTGGTGTGTCTTGAAGTTTTTTGTGAGGAAGGAGGAAAAAGTTTCAGCAATATTTTTTTTTCTTGGCCTAGGAATAGTTCGATAGTGCCTAGTTCTATTTATTGTCATCTACATCGTCCCTTTTGAGCTTCTTTTCACTTGTACCGTGTATCACCGCTCTCTCCACTTCAACATGGGCCATGCGTTTACGACCCCCCCCCTCCATCGCGGGCAAATACGACCCCCCTGTTGTGATGATCACAAAGATGGCGTGCCCTGTTTATGAGGTGTGTTCGTTAATTAGGTCTCGAAATAGTTTAAATAAAGTCAAAATGTAAGTATCATGTAGTAACACACTTGGCATGCACCGACGCAACAGTGATGTTTTTGTCAGCGGTCCCCTCATGCTCACTGTCGGCGGATCGGATGGCGCAGCGGATAACTCGATGGATTCTGGATGGGACGACGATACGGGACTTTGTGGATCGGATCCTCCTTGCAACAAATTTTTGCATTTTTCAGCTTTTATTCATTCGCGTTCCTGTGTGCCTAGCAGTGAAAGTAAGCCAAGTATATGCCATTTGAAGACATATTCGTCAGTCTGATTAGTTTTGCGCCCCGAGATTCCGTTCATGTATTGCGTACGCCTGGGTGGCCGCTGGGTATGTCGAAGAGCATCCTGGACCGTTTTCAACTCCGACCGACTTCGGATTCAACGAAGGAGATGTTGTCGTCCCTTGTCAAGAAGACAGTAACTGTTCTTCCCTGGCGTTTGTTAGGTGTAGTTGGTGCAATAGATGCATATGCTTCACATGTTTTGTTGAACTTTACCTTGTGATTTGTCTATCAATGAAGGGAAAGGTTAACGTAACGAGACGAGAACATTCCCGGAAACAGGCTTCTCCACACAATCGAGCTGGTTTGTAAGGTATCAGAATGAAGAATATGCCTTCAAATGGCATATACTTGGCTTATTTCCACTGCTAGACACACAGGAACGCGAATGAATAGAAAGCTGAAAAATGCAAAAATTTTGCCGCAAGGAGGATCCGATCCACAAAGTCCCGTATCGTCGTCCCATCCAGAATCCATCGAGTTATCCGCTGCGCCATCCGATCCGCCGACAGTGAGCATGAGGGGACCGCTGACAAAAACATCACTGTTGCGTCGGTGCATGCCAAGTGTGTTACTACATGATACTTACATTTTGACTTTATTCAAAACTATTTTTGAAGCCTAATTAACAGCCTTCTAAACTATGCATGCTCGAAGTTACAATCAGAACGGAGCCCATTAAGATAGTTAAAATCGCCCATTCTTGTCAAATTCTTTTCACTCAGTTTTTGACCTCCCCAGAAACGCATAGCAAAAATGAAACCCATTTTTGTGATCCTTGTATGGACCCCTACAACAAGCAACAAACCATTTCCAAAAAGCGCGCCATGACCTGAAACACCTCCCTTGTTAGTAGGCAGGCCAGCGATCCCCTCCCTCCAGATTTTGGGGATGCTGTGAGCCAAACAAGCCGGCGATCTCTCAACTGATGTCATCAAACTCGCTGATAGTTTCCTTAGCTAGGAAATTCTTAAGGGAGCAGAAAAAGTAGCAGTCGTAGGAGCCTAAGTCAGGAGAATATGGTGGGCGGGGTATGGTCTCCCCACCTTGCTCCTCAATCATTCGGTGGGTCTCCATAGCTATATAGGCTTTCGCGTCATCACGAACGAGCTGCACCCAAGCTAGTCTCAGTCATTTTTCTCCTACAGTTTCCATGCGTTTCTAGAGCCGAGTGGTACAAACGGTACGGGTACCGTGTGTTCTTACAGGGGCGGCTCGTTGTGCAGCATTCGCTTTGCGTCCATGAAGCAGCACAGGAGGAAAGCGTGCCCGGGCTGGCCTGCTAACATAGATCTTCTGCTGACAGTCACCAAGGTACTCTTCGGATTGTAATCATAGAGATCCCATCTCTCATATCCACTAATCAGTCTCCCATAAAACCCTCTGATTAGGGCGGAGAAGGGCTTCGAGGACAGAGGAGTCTTCCACTTGAAGGGGACGTCCCCACCAAGGTTTTTCTTCGAAGATCGCGTCTTCCTTTGCGAGGCAAGCGAGCTGGTGGTGGACAGTCCTGATGCTAGTGGTCCTCACCTAATGCACTGCTGATGTTGGAGACAGCTGCAGTCGTTCCACTGCCGCAGCGCCACTCATGGGAGAAGATGACTCGAAGATGCTCTCGTGAAAGGCAAATTCATATACCTCTTGCGGGAAGGCTTCGAGAGTGTTCTACAAGCAAGCAGCAGTGTTCTACATGTTACATTATGTTCAGGCATCAAGCATTGAAAGCTGTAACCTGTTTAAAAACACTGGCAAGACTTTCTCTCCAGCCTTATATTTACGGTACATTGGAGGAAGACGTTCTAGTACCGGTTCTTCAATTCTACCCATGAAGCATACCGCAAGAATGGGAGCTAGTCGTTGACCCATGGCTAAGCTTCCGACTTGGGAGGGGTGTCCCTGTCTATAAAGATATCGAGGTGCAACTCAAGCTTCATTGACCAACGTCCTACTAATTTAACTGGATGTGTGCTCAAGGTAGTCCCAAGAGTTCGTGACATTTTTGAATATTGTACCAGATCTTTCCGCAGCTAGTTCGAGATCCACTTATATGATATGAGAGGTATTTTAAGTGAGCAACCCACAGTTGCTTTACCGTCCCTCGCAGTCGCTGTTCTCATATCCAAAACGGTAGATGAAATTCATAATTTTCGTCACACTTCGCTATATGATTTCCACCAAGTCACAACCTGGTTGGAGCCACACGCGGCATTTGCTCTAAGTCAAGTCTTGATGCTACATTCCATAGTACGGCAATGGAATGCGCCGATCGCTTTCGCTTAAGGGACTCCCACCTGGGAACATGCCCCGTCCAGAGATTCCATCTGCTTCGGATTTGGACCTACTGCGTCCCTTGAATGAAATCAGTAGGTGTGAATCGACTCGCTGCCTAGTCCTTACACTTCACTGCTCCAGCAGCACAAATGACAGATCCTCCAAGAAAGTATGGAAATTCGGTCAAATATTCACTCATGAGTTGACCAATACTCGAGTGGGAGTGCATTTGGGTACTGCCTAAACTTCTCTCCCGCTCACGCCATGCGAACTGGTCGTTATGACTGGATATGGAGGAGGTGTCTCTAGGTGAACCTTTCCGGAAGCGCTAGTGGCTAGATCTTCCATAAAAGGCGGAACCGGTCGTGCAATACTATCGCTCGGTGGGGCGATGATGCAGTGATACAGGGTGGTGGTAGGTGGTGGTGGTGGTTCTGTTGCGGTTGACCGTGAAAAAATTTACTCTTCTTAACGCTGTGGTGGCCAGCGAGTCCTCCTGTAATCAAATGCGCAGGAAGGATGAAAATCCCCATCATTTGGTCCCACAACCCAGCAATGTTTGCCTACTCCACCACAGCTCAGGGTCACACATTTGGAAAATGACACTGCTCGAGATCCTGAAGCTTAGCTGGGGAATTCCACCACAGTCTTCGTGTAGCCCTGACTTAGCTCTTTCCGACTGCCATCTAAACTAATCCCTCAGCGGCCACCTTCTGGGTGAAAAATACGATTTTCAAAAGCACCTCAAAAATGACCCGGCTGCCTTTCTCGACACGGAACTAAAAAGCTTCTGGAAGCAAGGCAACCACTCTTTGCTTGGTGGTTGGCAACAAGTTGCCGATGAAGGTATATGTATATTGTTGATCAAAATTGCTTCTCACTGGAACAAAAAGGACTCGAAAGAAGTTCGAAAATGTCACAAACTTCTGGGACAACCTGATAGTATCGGCGTGCTTGTCAAGCATTTTTCGGACAGTGCCTGTAAGGCCTGTTCAGTCTGGACATTGGTGTAACATGACGTGGAAGGGCTCAACTGCAGCACTCCTTCCAAAGTCGGAGGACTCTAATGCTTCAAGAAATTGAGTTCTAGACAGGTGGGAAGGAACTGTGGTCAACAAATTGCTCGCAATAGATCAAGAAACCACGAGATTATAACTACGAGCTAGTACACCCACACAACATTTCTTTACAGTGCGCTCACCTCAACAGCATATGGTTCAGCGCTGCAAAGTCTGCGGGTCTCGAAGAAAAACTCAGAATAAAAACGGATAGCCCGAACTGTCCAGTTTTCTATAGCCTTGTTGAGAAACATAAACTCACCGCACATGATGCGCTGTCACTATCACCGGATGCGCGCAAAATACGTCCTATTATTAGTTGTACGGGTAAACCATAAAATTGTGATTTTTCAATCTAATTCTGAGAGAATATTTGATGAAGGTCCCATCTCACCTGCTCTATACTCATCACTTCCTTGGAACACCAAAATCCTCCGACTTTGGGAGCAGCACTGTAACTGGGTCCTTTGACTTCATTACTTCGCAACAATGGCCAGAACGAGCAGGCCTTACAGGCACTGCCCGAGAAATGCTGGATAGGTATGCTGACAGTATTAACACAGTTGGACAGACACTCAGTCAAATTTATGTGACTCTAGTCAAGGAAGCTTGAGTTGCAACAACAACACTTCAGATGGGCAGAGACAAACCTTTCGCAAGTCAGAAGCTTAGCCATGAGTCAACGACTACTTATTGGGTAGAATCAAACAATCGGAATAGAACGTCGTCGTCTAATGCGCTGCAGGTATGCCGATGACTGCTTCGTCACAGCATCAGCACAGCGCGAAATTGACGAGTGTTTTCGAGTAATGAATGAAGTCACATTAAAGGCACTTCCCGCGACCACACTTCATAGGTAATACAGTTCAAAAATAGAATTGCCCTGTGGTTGTTGACTTATTGAAGAGAAGGAACCACGAAAAAGCGCCCGCAATAAGACCCTCTTGATCATGATCACCGGACGAGCGTAAGGTGGTCAAGATCGATTGTGGATGGCAAAAGGCGGCGAGACACTGATAAGAGACGAGAGAGGCCAGAAAACGACGAGCGAGAGAGCACAATGGCAATGTCACAACGACACGATCACCGGAGGCTGGCATGGGCCTATCGGGCGCGGCCAATGGGGCCTGAAAGTGCGCCGCGTTTTGCTTGCTGTTTTTCAACTTTTGTAAGCAGCATAGCCTCTGACGTTGCCTGCTTGACCGTCGGGCACGGTTATGAGAACCTAGCCCTAGTTTATCGCGGAACGTGCCTTTAAGCCAACACGTGATTTACCACGGATTAGTTCCTTATCTCGACACACAGGTGTAGTGGAAGTGAAGAAGTGAAGTTGTTTGGGTGAAGTGGTACCACGAAACAAGATCGGAGAACATTTTACTTGACACGTGCAGTTGTCAGTATGCTGAGAACAGCAACGGGTGTGTGCGCATGCGAAGCTGAAGGTTGGGAATAACGACGTTTAGCATGTGAGATAGCTGCCAACCAACGGTCATACGGTACCACAGCGTCATGGAAGGCAGCGTACTAACAACATGCTGGACAAGCGTGCTTACTAGAAGACTCGAGCAAGTCCGCGCCACAACTAGTTGCCACCATGATCTGCTTTCATCCCTGGTAAGGTCAGTGCTGCAACACAGCGAAGCAGACTGCAAGGGGTGGTTGGGTTACTGAGTATTCGCAACAACAACATCAAGCAACACACAGTGGAAGCAGGCTCTGAGACAAGCATGCTAGAAGACTGTATCACTCGCCCGTATGGAAACCGATGGCGCATTTAGCAAGAAACTGAGAGACAACATCTTATAGGAAAGGTCAGATCGTTCACTATTGGTGAACCAGTCGGATCGGCCGGCGAAGCCGGCCGATCCTCCTTCCGGGTGTGAAGTGGGTCCCGGTGAGAAGTTTTCCATGAGAGGGAGGGCCAGTCGGATCGGCGGCTTCGCCGGGCGAATGGTCGAAAAAAATTGTTTTGAGAATTACCGCACTTTACCGTTTCACTCCTCATATACAGGGGGGGGGCCAAAAAAAAGACATTCTGACCGAGTCACATATCAGCGAAAGTTTTCGCAGCCCAGACAGAGGACGTGGATACGAGTACCAGGGCGTTTTCGGGTGAACACGCAAACATACAAACACACAACTTCTGCTTCACATATAGAG
>MU912061.1:37247-97738 GCA_036418165.1 Cooperia oncophora
AATAGCAAATAAATATACAGGGGGGGGGGCAAAAAAAAGACATTCTGACCGAGTCACATATCAGCGAAAGTTTTCGCAGACGAGAACGAAACTGATTAGCGAGTACCAGGCGAAGGATACCAAGATACTTTCTATCGCAGAGCTAAACTCGCCAATCACTTAATGTACACCAAACAATATGAAGCATCTCAGTCGCCAACCTGACTGGTGGAGACCTTCGGAATTACGTCACCTCCTAAACATCTGTGAAACTTTTGAATTAAGTCACCCATGGAGAGCTACCTGGAGACAAGTATCTTGATCTGCAACACCCCAGCGTCGAGCAGCTTCGACAGCGTCGCTAGTATAGAGACATCATCTATCCACCACATTTCAAGGCCGGGTTTTGGATGACCGGATACTAGGATAGAAACCGATATTTTTCGTGGACACCGACTGAAGTTGAGCGCTGCGCGTTTACATCGAGAACTATTGAGAAGGAATACTTCTCCACATTGTCGTCCCCCTACCTGCTTGGAAAGGTTACTGCTACAGCATTGGAGCTGCACCACATGGATGAAGCGTGGTTGGAGAAACTCTCGCCTACCTCGGAATGGAAAGGCACGTTGAGTACCTGAAAGGAAATCTAAGCAGGTCCCCTTGCTAAACCCACTCAATAGCCCGTCCGGGCGGAGCTCATTAGGGTGGCCTACGGTGGCGGAGAAATCGACTATCTCGCTGATCTCAGGTACCACATCGCGGTTGCGGGCCAGAATCTCTCAATGGCGCTCGTCCAGAAGGCTGTGGCGGAGCATCGTGATAGTATTTGATATGCTCTTCAATATGGTGATGGAAGTGTCCCATAAGAATTTAAATGAGGTAACTTATAGCGCCTCGAAAGTTAAGGAGGAAAAATGTCTTTTTTTTTGGCCCCCCTGTATACCCCCCCCCCTTAAAAGACAATCATCAAAATTTTCTAAGGCACCCCCGTCAGTGATGAGAAAGCGCAGAATAAACGGCACCAACCATTTGGTATACTCCCAACGGTTATCCCTCACTAACTTCCTCTGCCCAACCATTGCTCAGTTTCACTTACTCCCCACTTCCTTCGAGTTTTTGTGATGTGTTTCGAGGGATTTTGTCCCCGGTACCGTTCACTTCGGCGAACGCCCTGCCCATTGTGGGTGTGCTTCATTCATTTCGTCCGCTAACTGTTTGCCTACGTTTCCCACAATTTCCCCTCTCCGGGATCTTCTAGAACCGAATTACGAATTTGTGAATGTTCTGTAGCACGCCCCGCCCATCACGGGTGTGACTCCCTCATTTCGTCCGCCAACTGTTTGCCTATCGTTTCCCACAACTTCCGCTCTCCGGGATCTTTAGAACCGAACTACAATTTTTGAAGTAGCTCAGAACTGGGCGCACGCCCCGCCCCCAGTGGGCGGGGCTTAGCTGAGTTCATGTGTGTTCCGTACATCTTGGCCCATGCCCTACCCAACCCACCCTTGAACCGCCCCTCCAAGTGGCTCTTTAGGTGATTTCGAATTTCCGGACAGACAGACAAACAGACAGACGTTGCCGTTTATATATAGTAGAATAGGATAGGATAGCTTTCTTTCGAAATTCGTATGGGCCAAACACCTCCTCCCGGCTACTAGGTTTTTCGAGTTACGGCTCTACGTGGACGAGAAATGCTCCACAACCCGAGCCCATGTCAGGATTGAGTGATGATCTATTCTGGACATAACTTAGGCTGTTCGCGCCACCCTGCATTGAAAGGCGGTACCATCTACAAGGTGCCCGAACGCTGGCACTAAATGCGCAATGACAGTGGTATATACCTTAGAAGTTACACTTAACATTTGTGCAGAAGTTACACTCAACATTTGTGCCTTCCTCTGCGAAAAAATGCTCACTCTCAAAAAACACAAAATGTGTAAATTTATTTCGCCACCTTATACTTCCCTACCACCTTGCGCCATCTCCGACTACCTTACTGTGAACAATCACAAGTAAAATCAATATGTCATGTTCTTATATTGCTACTATTTTCACTCAACTTCATCTAAACCAAACAATGCAGTCCTGAATTTTGGTGTGACTTCCTAGGAACAGCTCTCGTTTGAAGCCTGTCAACTGTTATCGAATGCAAATGACGGCTGCTGAGAGAATTTCCCTTGACAGTCAAGGATGTCTCGAACACTATATAAGGACCCATGATCCAGCAAAGAGCAGTAACATTGCTGCTCAAATCTTGTAGTCTATGTTGGCCATACCGCGTTTTGTGATTGAGATCACGAGAATAATACACACTAAAATTACTGCATTCGAGAATGCATTCAGAATGCTTTGATGTGGTAAGCAGCTATGAGAGTGAGCTTGGCGAGTCGATACCTAGTACAAAGCCTTTGTTCAATTAGAGATCAATAACGTCTAAATGAGAATTTTCTTCAGATGCATTTGATTTCATATATGTGAAGAACGCCAAACCTAGAACGCAGTTGGAAATTCCATCGTCACCCATCGCGGGACACTTTTCCAATACACTCTCTTTTGGTTTAAATTGCTTCAAGGTTTTCAGTTCTGTCTCTTTATGTTTTGCCGTCGTTGTGCCGGACTCCTTTGACTCTATGGGTGTTGTGGACTCTGGAAGTGAATTTGGCACTGCATCATGGCAGCAATACATGAAACGTGGTTGACTACTGCGTGAACAACGGCATAGGTAAGCCTAATGCCATGTTCCGTCTACATAAAATATGACACGTGAGGTATACGACTTGACCTGGATTTGTGTTCAAACTTTCCTCGAAAACACAGCTGTTATCCACAGGTTCTTCTGCACTCGAGAGATTGGCTTTCTCGGTGTTGTTTGCTTAACTTCCTTGAATTGGAGTTCTCACCGCCGAATTTTTGAGGTTATTGCCCGGTGGGGGTGAGTTCCTTCGATCCACCCCATTAAATTCAGTGGACATTAGATTAAATTCAGTGGACATTAGAATTTGTGAAGTTAGGCAATTTCTGAAGTAGTGGTATGGAAGATAAAGCAATTTCTGAAGTAGTGGTATGGAAGATACAATGAGAAACCATTAGTGCACCTAGCGTTGGAACGGCTGCAGTCCCTATTGTCTCGGGAATAATGTTTTCCATAAAATTTCCATCCTGGTCTGGTGCCTTCATTGTTTGGAGTTCGTCGTTGGGGGCAGGTTCAGTTGGATTTTGATGGCTTACTTCGTTTGTCTCCGAAACCACTAGAGCATGTGAAATTAGTAAAACATTGCTCTCGACTAAATGATACAACATGAAATCACCTATGGGGCTAACTGGAGTTTCCATAGCATGAGAAGCAGTAGTTGTCATACAGTTGGAACCTTGATCAGACATCTGCGTTGTTGCAATCTCGTTGTTGTAACCTGTAAGCGCGAAATCTGTTGGCACATGCTGCTTTACGCTGAAAGCAAAAGAAAGGCCATAGATCAATGGGATCAAAAAGCGCTGGATAGCTAATAAATCACTGGTTTTATGTTAAGTATACCATCACGGCTTGCTCACTGATGCTTTTAGGAACTAGGCCTCGCGATTAACCGCGTGTAAAATTGCAGAACGTGAAAGGTCTGATGTTACCTGGAGCTTGATCGGCGACAACTTGTACATTGTTGGAACACTCGTTCTCTGGAATGTCGTTTCCCGATCTCGTCGGCACTTTCACTGGCGAGACATCGTTACTGTCACATAACAGTGTCAAATCCTGCTGACTTATGCCGCTCAGTTTAGGAGGCATGGGAACTCCTAAGATCAGGCAAGTATTACCTAGAAGAGGATGGTGAGTCTAAAAGTCTTAAATTACCTGGAGCTCTGTCAATGGAAGTTCGTTTCATAACAGGATAAACTGGCCCCTTGTAAACATTCCCTTGAAAAGGAGCCCCTATCGGGACGAGCCCAACACTACCGTCTGGCAAGAAAAAGCTCTGTTGGTACACTCCATCAGGAAATGGGACACCTGAGATTAGGCAAGATTGTTCGTACTTAGTAGCGTTGTATTATAGAACGTAGTTCGCGTAGTTCGGAGGGAAATTATGGAAACAAAGCGCTGTATCGAGAAATTCAACTACTAGTGTTCTTTGGTTCTAAAACGGTTATTCCTGTTTTATCTGACTCAGTGTGAATCCCCCAACTACCACGACTTTTTTCTGTCGCTCCGATGCTGAAGCCACCGCCCTTCCGCAGTTCTATCGTCAACTAGCACTGCGAAGGGTTCCCAGTGAACGACATTTGCTTTCGTTTTAGTTTATTGAAGGACGCGGTTCTGGAAACTATCACGAAGTTCACAGCACTGGGCAAGTGTTTTGACCATATCAGACGTGTAACACTTTGTCCAGCAACGAGAACATCAAAGGCGATTGTCTGCGTCCGATTTCGGCGCTATCAGTGCTGTAGATAACCGAGAAAACTGCAAGCCCCATGAGATAAGCTTGGGACTGCTAAGGATCATTACAACAGGAAGTCTCACAAGCACGAGAAAGGGCCAACTTTCTCCGATGACACCGGAACAGAAAATGATCAGGGATGCTGCTAGAAGCTTCCCGTCGATTCCGTAGCAGTGAACAGAGAAGTATCTTCCATAAGGAAGAGATGGTCTCTGTTCCGAATACACTTAAGCGAATAAAATGATACATATGGAAGATTGAGAACGAATCCGCGACAGGAAGAAAGCACCGGTAGCTTTGGCTGGAGTGATCGCTACTGGAAGCAGTGTTCTTTAGTTCCAAAGGGGATCGTAAGATCGCGAGCGGTCACTGGGACATTCTCAGAGTCCCAGTGATAGCTCGCGAAATGTTGCCGTGGTCTCAGGGAAGCCCGGTTGATAAAAGGTGCAGTAAGAAGATGCCGCCCGGGCCCACAAGGCCAGATTGTTAAGGAGTTACACGAACAGAATTACCTATAGTTTGTCACTTCTGATGGATGATCTTCAAGTTCTGTGGATTTCAATCCGCTTGATTCTCAGTCTTGATTCTCAGTCTGCAGTATCCTCGATCTTGTGTGAATCTTTGTCGACACCTTGGACCGTTGAAGGGATAGCTGCAGAAGGCATAGGTGAGTTAGACATCGCCTACACCTTCGCCAGAGTCGACGCACATCTTGATCGTCTTCGAGCGTTAAATAGAATAGAGATCGTTTTGGAAAAAAATTAATTTCCCTGGCTCAATCTTTTTTCTGAAAATGAGTCATAACAACTGCCCTGTGCAAACGTGAAGCATGCTCTCACACGACATCCATTTTGTTCCATAATTCCCCATCCTGTATAAAAGTATTATTTTTAAGGATTCAAAGAAGAATAAAACGTTACACTTAGCCCATTGCCACGGTCCACTGGTTGCGGGGCGAATCCTCCTCATAGCGCTTCTTTTCTGATATGGTGCATCCACTGGCAAGATTCTGTGAGGCTTTCTTGGTACTGCAGTGGTGGACTGACTCAAGCCGTTTGCTTTAGGAATCGCAGGGATACCTTAGCTCAGACAAGCATTACTTGCAACAAATGAGAGAAAAAAGACTCACGATTACCTGTGACTCGCCCAGTTGCTTCTCGTACTACGTTAGAGGGGAGAGGTCCTGTAAAGTTACTTCCTTGAGACGGCATTCTTGTTGGTGAGATACCATCGTTGATTGTCAAGACCTGATTGCTCACGCCGTTTGGTTCAGCAGGCATAGGAATACCTAGGATTAGGAGCGTGACTGGGTAGAGGTTTGTCAAAAGTAGGCACAGGTCCACTTGGGGAGGGCATTTTTGCAAAGTCCTGTAAACATCAATTCATGTAAAGATACCGGCTTCAATTTGTATAACGACGTTACGCGACACGGTTGACTACAGTGGTGACACTATGTGTTTGTTGCGATAGCGACATTTCCTTCCCCATATTCCATTATCGGGTCGGAAGGTTCACCACCCACTAATGCTATTCTTGGCAGTCGCTGGATATGGAGAATTATCATAGAAACAGTATATTCGTTTCTTATGAGATTATAGTATATACGAACAGTCGAAGTAACCTAGGAACGCCGAGGAGCCGCGCAACGAATGGCTCTCGATTGAGGGCACTGATTTCCACGCAATGGGTCGTTTTTTTCTCGCAAACGAAATCTGCTCGCTCTTTACGAAACCTCTCTTCCGAGGCATGGTCACTCCTCATCCCCTCCCCCACCATCGAACAAGACGGAAGGTTCTCGCGCTCTACAGTTTACAGGACTTTGCAAACTGCTCACTGTGACACAACAGAGAGAATATCGCCCGCCCCCCTCCTGACGAGAATTGCATTGGAAGGTCGACTGTTACCTGAGTCTTCGCAAACGGTGTCATGAACTACGTGGAGATCAGTTCGAACCATTACGTTGTTTCCACGAATTGGCTCTCCCATTTGTGAGGTTCTAGGATGAACGATTGGAGGCGTCAAAATCTGGCGAGGCGTCAAAATCTGGCGGCCCCCAGCGGTCGTGTTTCTTCTTATTTGAACCGGTCTGCTATTGACAATCACCGTGATATTGGAGGCCCTATTCGTTATAAGCCTGCCTCGTGGTAGAACCAATCTTTGGTCGGTTGGACTGTACTCAATGAAGTAAGAGTGAAATCCTGAAATCAAGAGATATTCAAAGAAACAAACCGCAAAACAAGCAAACTGTCATTGCATTAGCTCTCTGGTGCAAGTCGAGAAGCAGCCATATATCGATCGACGTTGGTCGCAAGGGTTTCCAGAGTGTATAGTACAACAAGAGGGTACGCGTTAACAAAAATGACAGTCTTGTATCGTGCTATTATCTCGTAGTCTCCCGAAACACTAGCAGCCTGCGCCGAGCGATATTGTTTATGACTGCGTTCTCATCTTCCCATCTATAACACCGGAGCACGACTGCAAAGGCGGCGCGACGCGCTCATCGCGAAGTTTAAACGCTGCTCAAGGAATGGATGCCTGTACGTTTACCTGCCTAGGATCTGCTGTAAAGTACTGGGTTGGCCCATAAGTAATGGCGTTTTTATTCACACTCAAAACCCGTTCTAAAGAGAAGAAGTTTTGACACTGAATTTCACAGTGCTTTGCAGAGGATTCCCTGCCTTTTGCGACAGTCCTCTTTTTCTAAACTCTGATTCCTCTAATTTTTGAGTGCTCAAATTGGGGTGTCAGGTCGGCAAAATTGAGCACTTTTGCAGTAACTCCGTTCGACATCTAATTAAAAAGCTATGACTGCACAGAACCGTTCGATAAGTGTATGGCTAAGAAGCTGATAAGCTGTGTCTATTAGGCAGCGTTCAGACTTGTAGCGCCACAGCGTCGCGCTACAGCGTCGCGCTACAGCGCCGCCTCGCAAAGTATTGCTATTTCCAAATTTAGGATGATTGGAGTTGCTTACAGAGAAAAGTGGGAAGGTAGCTGGAGTTTTCTTGAGAAATTCACGGAAAGGTGAGACTGATACAGCTGTAATTATCTGACGTCATTCTTGACACTAATCCATTAGTCACTATTTTTCTGGTACTGCTTTTAGCGTAACAGTGTCCTTCTGTCCTATCAAGAGCATTTTGTGCAAAATACACCCAAAGAGTACTCGCGCCAACTAAAAACACGCCAGGAGAACCATAAAGGAACTTCTTGTTTGCCGCGTGTTAACGCATTGGTGACCAGACAGTCTTCGCGTGCCTGTTGTGGGAGATAAGGCCATTTTTACGCTCTTAGGTCAAAAAATGTACAAGAAACTGTCAAAGCTTTGTTGGATGTGAATGCCTCGAAAACCGGCATAAATCTTTTTCCTGTGATCCAATCAGAGATTGGGGGCAAATTCAAAAAGCAGATTTTGCTCCATAATCGATAAGCGGCATTGGATTCTGTATTCATTCTTTCTGTATTCAACCCTCTTTTTTTTGTTTCTCATATTTATCTTATAGTGAGCTCCTGTTGTCTATCATTTCAATGTAGTTTTTGACACAGAAGACTGTGATAATATTAACTGTCAAGGATGGCGTCAGCTACAGCTGTATCAGTCTCACCTTTCCGTGAATTTCTCAAGAAAACTCCAGCAACCTTCCCACTTTTCTCTGTAAGCAACTCTAATCATCCTAACCTCTGGAATAGCACTACGTTGCGAAGCGGCGCTGTAGCGCGACGCTGTAGCGCGACGCATAGCGCGACGCGTAGCGCGACGCTGTAGCGCTACAAGTCCGAGCGCTGCCTTAGAAGTGCTTATAACGGTGCAAGCGATTTGGTGGTCTCAATATCAACTTCACAGAAAAGCATCGAAACAAATGCCCCATTAAGTTCAACTGAGAGCTTACAAGGGAGGTTGTTCAGGCCGTGGTGAGCTTTTTCAAAACGGTTTGTTGCATGTTGTAGGGCTCCATGCGAGGACCACAGCGATGGGGTTCATTTTTGCTAAACGGTTTTGGGAATGTCAAAAAAAGGTCAAAAACAATTCGAAAAGAATAGGCTTTTTAAACCACCTTATTCCCCTCTATTCTAGCTGTAGCGTTGACAGTGTATAGTATGTAGGGTATTCTTTGAGCAGGCATGAAGAACAGCGCAAAATAAGGTCAAAATCCAAATGGTCTACTTGGCATGCGGTGAGCTGCATTGGAGTTTTCCGTGTCATTCTGGCGCATATCTTCTTCAACAGGCTCCTGTATCGCTGGTGTCGTGTGGCAAGATGTGTGGTGATTAGTGCGACGGGCTTCGGACGGTGGTCGCTGTGGACGGGCGAAGGTCCTCGCCGACACTGTTTTTGCATTTTGCACATTTCCTTTGGCTTCTTGCATTCCTGTATGCCCGCATGATGTGTTATGACCCGGATATACGGCCCATTTAAAGCACTAATTCCATGCGGAACGGTTCACAAAAATAGGCATCACTCAATTATTGATCAATTTATCGCTCGCGAAATACCTACCGAAAAAAACTCTTCATGAAACCTTGGCTTATGGCGGGTTTTTTTTTTTTATCCGATGCTCTGATCATGAACACGACACTCATTTTTGGCATATGGCGCAATGTGTCGCTATTTGGTGGGCACAGGCTTTCTCGTACTACATCACTGTCTGCGCGTGGGGCTATTTAGACGCAGTACTGGGCCCCAGATGGCCTCCTGGCGGCAAAAATAAGTTCTGAACCGTGATCAGGACGGCATCAAATTACCTAACTATAGAGTTAAGTCGAGGAAAAATTTTCCCGAGCTTTTTGGTGTTTTATGTTGCCGGCATGTCTCGCATGCTAAGTGGCTTATCAGCGCCCTCGCCCCCCCCTCCAATGAGTCGTTATCCATCCAAGCATCGTTAAGAGGAAGCTTTTCATTTGCTAGTAATGCAGACGTCAGGAATTAAACAACTACACAAAAAAAGTGACGCACATACACGCATCCTCTTATAGCCTTTGATATGAGAAACAAACCTTTCTAGACACTCGGGCAAGTGTATAAGAGTTCTTTCTCGAAAGCATAGACGGTAAAAGTGAAGAAAGATCCAGGATGCTCGTTTAGTGGGCTCCGAAGTTAGCACGATGTCTATGAAGACCTACTGAGTTGAGGGGCAAGAAATGAGAAAATTTCTGGGCGGTTCGCCTGCCAGAGAGGTATACTTAAGCGGAGGGGTTTCGCTGTCGACTGCCATCGCAAGGGGTCAGGTCCATGACCACTAAAGAAACTCGAAAAAAATTTTTTGCGTTGAAACCTCTCAAACAGGGTAATTCAATGGCCCTGATCCGATTCTGACAATATTTATGCGCGGCCGACGTGATCTGGGGGCGCAGCGTGACGTTAAAAGGCCACTGCGAGCGGGCGAACGATGGGGCTGCATAAAGCCCCTAAAGAAATTGCAGTGGTACCTCACTGTATGCCAAGCATGCACCTGTATGTTCGAACTTAATTCAATGTTCTTTTTTCATGTTCTAGTTGAGAAAACACTTTATAACTTTATGTATTCTGCTTAACGCTGAAACAGATGCGAATGAGATGATAAAAACTTGCGAATTTTAAGAGGCGATTCGTTTTTATTCCTTTTTTGACATTCGCAATAGCGTTTAGCAATAAAATGAAACGCCATTTGTTGTGGTCCTTCTAGCGGAACCCCTACATCATGCAACAAATCGTTTTGAAAAAAGCTCACCACGGCCTGAACGACTCCCTTGTTAGTGAATCACCTTATCCTCGGAGATTCATGCATTTCGTGGAAGGTGTAACCGTCCCCATTAGGCATCATCTTCACTTGATAGTTTAAAGTCGGTGAATGGGCACTGCAGCCAGTCGATCCCCAAGAAGCCCCTCCCCCGATGCATACTCATGAGGTCCAAGTTCCAACCACTAAACCGCTTCAGTCATTTGAAGCCGTCCTAGTGAGCATCGTTCCTTGCTCATACACATCCTAATATTCTGTATTCTCCTGAAATTTGCTAGCCTGGATCAAACTCAAGAAGGTAATTCACACCTGTGTCGACTCGACACCCATTTTCTTTTTGAAACTGTCAGGAATCAAGAAGCGGTACGAAGGCAAGTATACTATCTTGTAGAGCAGAAAAAGTATCTATCAAGCGAACACTGGATACAATTTCCAGTTTTCGGATAGTTGCGTAGGAAAAAAAACGCCATTACGGGCCAACCCGATAGTTCACAACTATTCTGGAAAGGGACCAGTTGCCACAATGAAACACTTAGAAATGAAATTTGACAGCTTCTCCTGTGAATCTGGAATGAATCCAGAGAATAATTCAAAGTAAGCAAAAGAACCGGGGAATTCCTTCCGTCTCCCGAAAAAACACTTTGAGTGTAGCTGAAACAATAAACGTTTTCGTGAATTTTCTGAACATTTAATATGCTGCTTGACACATTTCGGTAGTTCGGTACATTTTCATTTACATTCGTTAACATTTACATTCATTTCGGAGTTCGGTGCAACTGTAGCTCTACAGCTGTAGCGCGACGCTGTAGCGCTACAAGTCTGAACGCTGCCTAACATGAAGGTCGGGAGTACACGCGCGTGTTGGTCGTTTTTGGTACTTTCTTTTTATTTTTCACGAAGGATTGGACAGAACTAATCAAACAAACAATAGAGAATAATATGCACACATGAGAAGAGGCATGTACTCCCGGAAAAACACGCAAAATATTTTTTTTCTCCAGACGAGTCGTGTATTCCCGGGAATACAGGCGCCACTTCGCTCGTTTTTGCTCTTTTTTTTCTTTTTCATTCATTTTCTTCTGGTTTAACAATCATATACATATGAAAACAAACTACAGGGGAATAATATCAACATACTCAAAGCGGCGTGTACTGCACAAGAAACACGATAAAACTTTTCTCCTCAGGCAAATTTTATTTCCAGAAGTAAACGCGCCCTTCCGCTTGTTTTTAATATGATTTTTTTTCCTTCTTTTCGCTAACAGTTGTATACAAATACACTGCTCCACATAATGATAGATCCACCCATAAATATTACAAAATCCCGTCTCACATGAGGTTTTCAAAAATGTGCTCACATAGAAAATGAGGTAATAATCAATACCACTTTGCATGCCAACACCGGGAACTGACTCGAAAGAACAAGGTTTTTTTGTTCATTGAAAATTGACACTCTGACAAGTCCACAAAATGATAGTTCCACCTCATGTTTTTTTCTTCTTTTTTTTCTCGCATCTTTTTTTGTTGGGTAAAACGTGTCCAATTATTGTGTCTTTGCCTTTTCTAGGCTATGGCAAGAGGACATTTATTATGCTCTTAAAAAAACGACAGATAATCGCAAAGAAGTTTCGAAAACTGTCGAACCGTCGAATGGCGCTGGATGCGGGCCGCACTCATCATGCTATTGACGATTTTTTCCAAGGGACCCGCAGGATATTGAGCTGATAAGAGCTCTGGACATTCCTCCCTTGCTGCCCGATCGGAATAACCGCCGTTATCCTTGAAAGACCTCCAACTCTGCAGTGTCGTGTCGCGAAATCAAGACATCTTCGGAGGTCAAATGTCCAGGAGAATACCTCAGGCGTCTCTTGAAAAACTCCCCATAGGAGGACTATGAGTTACGTACTGTTTCTAACAAAAAACCATCGGGAAAAACTAATTGGCTTTGCTTGAAGATGTTGCCGAGCCCAATGAAGTGAGGTTGGCTTTTTGGCTGCGGCTTCTTGTCTACGTTGTGTTTTTTCAGTTTTTTTTTTCTCGCGGTCGTGTTTTTCTGATGAGGAAAAGGTTCAACTGCGACGGCCTCCGACGAACCGATTCCGCTGGTACGACCTGAGGGAAGACAAGTTTCATTTTTCCGGGCAGAACTTCAGTGGATGTGGTCTCATGGTCTGGCCTGCCATCGCATGAATGGAACGTCTGAAACTGCGCTCCGTATGAAATAAGAAATGATTTCTTTCGTTACCTAAAAGTCATGCGACGACATCTCCTTGCTTTCTGGCGTAGATATCAGGCAAGAAAGTCCCTTTTCATGCAGGATAATGCACCAGTTCATGACAGTCGCGAGCACTCGAGCGTGGTTCAGTCGTCACCAGACAGCTCTTTTGCGCTAGCAGCGAGTAGCCCCGACTAAAACCAATCGAGGATATGAGGGGCTTCATGGTGCGTATGATCCATGAGAGTAACGCACAATTCCACAAGTCCCTGAGCTTAAGGAGCGAGTCAGTCGGCCGCCAGCCTACTAAAATCTCTAACCGAACATGGGCTACCGTATTTTCCAACTTAATTGGAGAAATAGTGTTCCAGTAGATTACTGGATCAAAATTTACTCATTTTATTGTGCACTTGTTGGCAGAATATTCGATTTGTTTGGTGGAACTATCATTTTGTGGAATTGTCAGAGTGTCAATTTTCAAAAAAAAATTAACAAAAAACCTTGTTCTTTCGAGTCAGTTCCCGGTGTTGGCATGCAAAGTGGTATGATTATTACCTCATTTTCTATGTGAGCACATTTTTGAAAACCTCATGTGAGACGGGATTTTGTAATATTTATGGATGGATCTATCATTATGTGGAGCAGTGTACTAATGCGAGCAATTTAGAAGTAATATCAAGATGTATTCAGCGGAGTTGTATCCTCTCCGAGAGCGCTAATCCATAAACGGAACGACTGGCTAAGTGTCGCCTGCCGCGAACACGCCGCTCGACAAACGGGTTTTCGGCGAAACGGCGCCGCCGCTAACGCGTTAAGATCACTGGGGTCGTCAGTTCACGAGTGTGAGGTACACCCGTTATGGGCGTAGCGTGCAGTGAGGTGGGTGGAGCCAAATAAAAAAAATTCGTCAAACGGTTCCAGAAAACTCCAGACACCCGGAAAAGAAGGGTAAAATCGTTGAAGTGTGAGGAATACCCGTTGAAGGTGGAGCGTGTAGCGAGGTGGGCGAAGCCAGTCTTGAAAATTCGTAAAGCGATCCCAGAGCGCTCCAGAACGTGGTACGGCACGGCCCTGCGGGACGTGACTGTATCGCCCCTACCTGCTTTCCTATGATCAAATGCGTGGTTAATACCCAGTTTTTCTCTCATTTGTCCACCTGATCAACGCTCCCTATCACCACTGCATACAAATAGGGGCGAAAATAGCAGGTATGATACTATTGGTCAAAGAATGTTGGCCATCTGTTCAGGTAAAAAAGCCGGATACTAGGTGGGTATTCAAATGTAAGGAAAACGGTGCGCAGCGGAGCTCCGCCCGCCCGGCGAAGCTGGCAATATCTCAGAGGGAGGCGAGCCAGGCTGGTGCTATACACAGTGCGCACCCATATAATAAGGCCACCTAGAAATCTCCCAAAAGTCCATTACCGCGATAACTCCGAAAGAGCGTCCAAAGAAAAAAGTGTGAAATATGAACTAGCAGGTTAAACAAAATTTAGCTTGTAAACAGAGCAAAACTTTCCGCGCAACAACCGCTCTGCTGCTTTTACAAGGTGATAATACCATCCTGTTTCTTCCCCATTTTTCATTCCCGTTTGATTAAACTTTTTCTGTGTTATAAACTCTCCATATTCAGGTAATGGCAGGACAAAAACAGCTGCTGCACTCAGAAAAAGAGAAAGCAGTCGCAAAAAAGAACCGAAAAAGAAGTTGCTCAGGAACTAGGATTCCCTTGCTATTCAAAAGCAAATCACTTCCTGATGGGAAAAAACTCACGAGATGTGAGTCAATACTGATAGACAAGAAAAAAGAAACTGTCTTGTTCGCGTTAGTTCGGATGTACTCTTTGAAAGACAACTTGACTTTGTCAGTAACGTGAATTCCCTGTGTTCCACTGAGAATGAGATTAGTCATTTTGGCCATACTCCCTTAGTTGAGCCACTAGGATTCGAAGAAGTTTTTATTCCCCAGTCTGACTAAATCCTTTTCCCAGTCCTTTTCCCTACGATAAAAAAAATAATTCGATTATTGAAAGTGAAAGTTGTGCCCAGGGGTCCTCGAGCGTTCATACTGAGCAAGATGCCTGACGAACTTCTTGCCGACAAGTCGGATTCGGCATCATCTCGGGCCTTACAACTCGGTTACATTAACTTCTTTTGAGTGACCGCTTCCCCCTTTTTCCAATTTACGAAAACGTTACTTCTTGCGGATACCTGATAACAGGTAACATAACAATGAACGATCGAATAGAAATGAGGAACATGCAGTGACATCATGCACTTTGCAGAAGCGGGGAGTGACCGTTCGGGAAAAGAAGAACGTTTTCTCATGCTCTCAAGCAAAAGCTGTGTTGATGCGGGTGAATATTGGTGTTCAACACAATTTTCTTTATTTGAACGACTTTTCGCAATTCCTCCAAAGACCAGGTTTCTGAAAGACTTATTCGTGGCATTATATTCTCTTAAGAGCAGTTCCCGCAACCACAGCTCATAGGTAATACGGTTCAAAAATAGAACTGCCGTGTGTTTGTTGACTTATTGAAGGAGAAGAAAGCACGAAAAAGCCCCGGAATAAGACCCTCTTTATTGCAATCGATCATGATCACCGTAGGAGCATAAGGTGGTCAAGATCAATTGTGATTTGCGAAAGGCGGCGAGACACTGATAAGAGACGAGAGAGGCCAGAAAACGACGGGCGAGAGAGCGCAATGGCATTCTCACAACGACACGGTCACTAGAGGCCGGCATGGGCCTATCGGGCGCAAATGAGCCTAAAACCTGAGCGCGCTGCGTTCTGCTTGCTGTTTTTCAACTTTTAACACGTTGGCGACAGCGAGCGTTTTTACTTTTTGGCCGCGTGGGACACGCGCGCTTTCTTGAACGCCACAAGCGCGGTACTCATACAGTTCAAACCGTCCCACAAAGCGCTTTTTTGGAGATTGGATCGTAAAACCTGGTTTGGAGATCAACTGTGAGGTAAGTCAATTAGTTACCAGGGAAAAATCTGGTCTGGCCAATTCTCTTTGCACCAGGGCCAGGAATTTGTCTGTAACCAATTTTTTTCATAAGAAACGCAAATCGTGCTTTCTATATGATTCAGAATACGTCATCTTAAATCTTCTCATAATTATCAATGTTGTAATTGTCTACATTTATTGGCAAAGAGTTAAACAGCAAACCAATTCAAAGCTGTGGAGCAAACCAACTCCAGCTTATAGTGCTCTTTCCACAGGAAATCTTTGATAAACTTGTGTGTTCTACATTATTTCATGGTCGACGTGTTGTAAAAGTATACTAAGGACTGGCCTATAGAATGAATAGAAGAAACTAAACAAAAAATCTAACACTAGGGAAAGATATGGATTTGTTCATCGTGATTCAGATACATTCGCGCGGTCCCACGTGGCCCACAACGCGCACATCAAATGTGCATCACGCTGACGTCAATGTGTTGAGAGCGGTAGAGCCTCTGACGTTGCCTGCTTGACCGCCGCGCACGAATACGACAACCTAGCCTTGGTATCGCGGAACGTGCCTTTAGCACAGTGTAAATCACCATGATGACGTGGTTATGCCTGGACTACTACGAGTCAAGTTTCGATACCATATCATCGTTAACCTGTGGGAGTTCATGAGATAGCATTAAGGAATCAAACATCACAATGTATCCAGGCTTTACCCGAACAGGAAATATCAAGGGGTAGGGGCAATCCCCAGCCCTCAGAAGCAGAATTTCGGTATGGCATCCCAGCATTGACTTTTAAATTCGAATATCGTGCCAAATACTAACAATGCTGTAGAGCAGGTTGTTTCCAGGGTTACCAACGAAATGACAAAGGATCACTCTATTAGATGACGGTAACTTTCTTAAAGCGAGCTATTTAAGAAATTTAACAGCTGGTAAACTAGGTTCATTCTCTCATAATTATAAATAACTTACCCTCAATCGTCCTTAGCGCGATGAATATCTCTGAGGGATTTAGGTGGGCCAACAGGAAATCGCATACGAGCGTATGTGTTGACCTTTATAAATTTTTCGTATTCAATCATTTGGCGAACCAAAAACATCTTCAAAAAACTGTGGTGTTCCGATTTCCAAAGACATTACTGTTCTCCGGACGCTCACTAAATTACGAGATGCTTCAGGTGAGTCGCTGATATGCGAGACTCCGGGCTCACAGCCTCGACTCTTTCTGAGCCATTTTGTCATCTGGAAACCTTAGCATGGCATTAGAAGCATCTTTACGTTAACGTAAAGTAGCGAATACTTTGCCTATCATGGAGTGATCTCGTCTATGGAAAAAAGACTACCTCTAAAAAATGGTTCGAACCTGCGGTGCGATGTTTCTTGTCGTGGCAGAATAAATCTCCAGTGAGAATAACAATTGCCGTGCATGTCCTCTCAGTATTTTAGTGATCGGAGCTGTTCGGTGCTCACTAACATTGCGTCTGAAAACCCTCCCTCTGCCGAGCGACCAAATACCGGTCGATGATGTGGTTCTTCCAACAACGGCGTTCCTTCTACCCAGAGGTCATATTCTATGACGCATTAATAGTGCCGCAGGCGTCTTAAGCGGTAATCGTGGCATCTATTCCACAGTTGACCTAGTAAACTGACTGTCACCCTTCACCTGATGCTTCAATTTCACAACAATAACAATAACAACAGTCGCACAGATATAATGCTAATAGTATCGTGCAGCAGGCACTCCTTCTGTTTTTTGGGCAAGTTAAAGAATAAGAAGATACCGTTCAACTTTCTGCACTAGCAACGCCTCAACTTGCTGACCTCGTTTTGATTTCATCTTGAAACCTTGCATGATTTTCTCATTTTCAGATAGCCCATTCCACGAGTACATCCAATTAATAGCCTCTTGCACGAGGGGGTTCAGCTTTGTAGAACCCTTTCGTTTGATAATCATCGGGGCACCTGAAAACTTGTGTTGTCTTATGGAACTGGGCTGAGTAATATAGCTGCTTCGCGGGTACAATATTATTTGCATGCAGGTAACGCTTCATTACTGCAAGAATGAATGAACAGCGCCCGAAACCTGTTCCTCAACACATGAAGGGGTGCTCGACATAACCAAACTCTTGGGGGTACTAGACCCAAAGTCTTACACAGTACCTAGAGGCTTTGGTTGAGAAGTGAATTACCAGGCCGACGGGGCTTCACATAGAGATGTAAAATGTAAACGCGTTATTGATGTTCGATGTAAAGTGAAAGCACTCATGACTGGAGTCGACTGGCTTCTACTGATGTAAGAAGTCGAGGATTACGCTCCGGCCATCGGGCGTCGTACTGTTGAGATCCGCCGAGATGCTGCCAACAGCCACTCGGCGCGCTTCTCACCAAGGAAGCTGGTGCAATTCAAACCCTATACAGAATGCGAGATGTTCAGGGAACTGAGACAGGCTCTGTTTTTTAGCCAGCAGGGTGTCCTTACCGCTAACTATTGAACAGTCCGACATTGATAGATGGTCGGTTCCAGAAGGGCAGAATCTAACATGAACTCATAGAGGGCTTAGCCCATAAAATGTGAGTATGGAGATATGATGTGATCTGTAAATGGGACTCAAGGGAAGACGACGGGGTCACCTGGGCGCTTGTCGCTTTCCTGTCAGACTTAAGAGAAGACGAGGGGGTCACCTGGGCGCTTGTCTCTTTCCTCCTTGTGGTGGAGGCAACCGGCTAGACCCTAAATGCGCCTGCTCGAGGATCACCTGCACCACGGTGATGGGCTCTAGGCTGATGAGTGGATGATCCGGTAGTTCCCCAGGGAATGTGTGCTGGCCACTCGGGAAAGCCACATAGCAGGAAGAAACATGGAACAGAGGCGACTTAGTGAGCGGCGAGGGCCCGTACCGCCACTGAGTCGTGGAGGAGTTGACAAAACAGCTGCGCCGCCTGATTAAAGGCAGTTAGCACGATGATCAGGTGCTCGGCCTAAAATGCCAGTAGTGCGCTATATAGTGGGGAAATAGCGAAAGAACGGAGTGAAACGGTCAAAATCCTACGAAGAAAAAGTTTCCGTTCTCAATTACTTGAATATCGATTTTGGACGAGTTTGCAGTAGGCATCTTGCCAATAACCGCTACCAAAGGTACGGCTGCATACACTGCATCCCAAAAATATAGTTCCACCAATAAATCTCTGGATATCCCTCCCTACACGACGTTTTCAAAAAGCCTCTAAGTAGAAAATGTGGCAATTACCAGTACCAATTTACATGCCAACTCCGAGGGGTACTTTCCAGAGCAACTTCAACATTCTTTATTTTTTTGGAAATTTCTCACTCTGACAACGTCTCAAAAGTATAGTTCCACCACATATTTTAGTGCGTCCCATTTTTTTTTCGGGTAAGGCTGTTTCATCATCTTTTCCTTTCACCTTTTCCAGGCTATTGCGAGAGGACATTCTTTGTCGGACTTCGAAAAAGGGCAGATTATCGCAAAGAAGGCTCAAGGACTGTTGAACCGTCAAATCGCAAGGGAGTTGGGCCGGTCATCATGTTATCAATAACTTTGCCACGGAATCTGCACGATATGGAGTCAAGAAGAGCTCTGGGCGTCCTCCTTTGCTCTCTGATCGAGAAAAGCACCGTACTTTGAAGGAAGCATCAGTTTCCACAACTTCGTGCCCGAAAACAGAGTCAACTTTGAGGCTTAACGTCTTGAAGGAGACTGTTCGGCGTGTTTTGAGGAACTTCTGAGTTCACCTACAGGAGGAATATGAGCTAGGCGCTGTTTCTAACAAAAAACCATTGCGAAAACTTAACTGGCTTCGCTCGAAGATGTTGCCGAATCGATTGGAGTGATGGTAACTTTTGGCTGCGGGGCCCTACTGCTTGTCTGCGTTGCTTTTTTAGGTTTTTTTTCCTCCAGGTCGTGTTAACTGTTGAGAAAAAATTCAGCTGCCATGATCCAGACGGAAAATGGGCCCTGCAGGAACGACCTTAGGAGAGAGCGCTTCATTTTTTTTCAGGCGGAACTGCAGAGGGGGTGGTGTCATGATTTGGGCTGCCTTCACATCAACGGGACGTCTAAAGTTGTGCCTCGTACCAATGAAAATCAGTTCTTCCGAGTACGTATACGTCATGCGACGACGTCTGCCTTCTTTCTGGCGAAGGATTCGGCATGAGTCCTGTTTTCATGCAAGACAATGCATCAATTCATGTAAGCCGAAACACTCGAGCGAGCTTCAGTCGTCATCAAATCGCTCTTTTGCCCTGGCCAGCGAATACCCCTGACTTAAACCCGAACGAGAATGTGTGGGGCTTCATGATACGCAAGATTTATGCGAACAATGCACTATTTCACAATGTCCTTGAGTTCAAAAAGTAATTGATGCATGCTAGCATGTCGACCGAAAACTGATTTTATTCAAGCATAGACAACCGCATTTTCCAGCTTATTCGAAGCAATGGGGCTGCAACAGATTATAGAATTAAAAATTCATTCATTGTGTTGTACACTTATTGTTTTATGAATAGGTTTGTTTAGTGGAACTATACTTTTGGGACATTGTCAAAGTGAGAAATTTTCAAAAAAATGAAGAAAACTGAAGTTGCTCTGGAAAGTAAGTTCTCGATGTTGGCATGCAAATTGGCACTGGTAATTACCACATTTTCTATCTGAGGGCTTTTTCAAAAGCGTTGTGTAGGGCGGGGTAATGTGAGATTTATGGGTGGAACTATACTTTTGGGACGCAGTGTATGTGTACTCATACATCCATGCAGCATCACTGCCCCTTCATACCAATCCCTTCGGTTCATAATTTACTTAGCAAATGAAGATGTACGAGCGTCAGGAACGGTCGCCCATTTGTGGGCGGGCGGGCGTGGCGGACGTTTGAATCGTAGTTCTGTAGCTTCATAGGGCCTCTATAAGGGCAGCTTCCCTGGGAAAGGCGCTGTACAGCGCCTGCTCATGGTCGCGGAATTCCGTCCTGCCAGACGTGTTAATCCTACTCGTTTTGGAGGATTTATCGTGCCAACTGCCTTTGAGTTGGTTTCCAGTTGGTTAAGTAAGTACCACTTGGCTTTGGTAGCGGCCGCCACGATCAAATTTCCAGTAAGCTGAGGGACGTAGACTGACCTCTCGAATTAAAACATTTCATCGGAGGTTTAGCGACGACATCTTCCTCCAAGAGACCCCCTGTCGCGTAGTTCGATAAAAAGAACAATTTTCAGAGCGTCACCGCTGTCAGCTGGGCTGCCGATTGTGGGACTTCACCTTCACGCCTTCTGAGCTCATTGACTTCGCTCGCTCTGGCGCAACTCACAATTAGAACTATACGAATAATTGATTTCACCCTGACCTGCTTTTAGTCCTCGAGGCTTCTTAGGAGCTGTGGAAGAAGTACGTATTCCTGGAATTAATCCATTTCACCTTAAGGTATGCTGTACACACCTGCGAGCATCCTGATCTTTGCCATGTGCGAGGTGAACGGATTCGAAGCTGTACATGTGCGTCATTCCACTCGAAAAAGTGCCAAAATGTAGCTCAATAATGGTGATAGCTAGATACTGTTCCACTCTCACTCCAAGGCAAAGCTTGCAGACACGCAAGGTGCCGCACGACTAGGCATACTCCCAATACAGACAAACGCGCTACTTGTCTGCGCCCTTTCACCCTACCTTTGGCTGCGGGACTTGGGTATCTGAGCAAGTGCCGCACTCTGGATAGAGGGTGCAACTCAAAATAACATTCAAATATCGCAGCCCTCCAGCTTCATTTCTGAGGTAATGTTATGGTACATTTTAGCTGCGGATCTGTTCACCTCGCACTGGCAAGGAACCATGTTGCCGGTAAGCGACACGGTATCTTTGAGGAACCAAGTTCTCCAATCACCTAAGTGCTTTTCTCTAAATGATGTACCTTTGAAAGAGTCGTAGTTATCACTGATTGTCGACGTAGTTTCCTTTTTGATTACCCTTTTATTCGGGTCGTAGGACGTTGAAGGGCCTGAATTCCATTATTCATGACCGTATACAGGGCAGGGTGCGAACAAAGTAACTTTGCTCATGTCGCACACCCGAAGCGCTCACGTCGGCAGAGTGTTATGGAACAATGCACAATGATGAGTTATAGATGTCGTAAGAGGGTGTAGCTATCCGAAATTGCCGACGATCTTACGATGACGTACCGCGTCAGCTTCTATTTCTACAGAATACCACTAGTTTTTGGCGCAGTGATCACTAGTGATCAAAATTCGAGAACGAAAATCGAAACTCCTTTAGCAACGATCAAATACATGGGTTCTACCTTCGGGTAGTGTTTGGAGCGAGATCGGAGAACTCGTCAGGGTAGGGCTACGCTGGAGCTTCACATAGGTGATGATACACAGGACAAAAGAACCATAGTGCCTGAGCTCATAGTGGGATGACGCTCTCCTTTAGCGATAGGAACGCTGTAGTCTGGCTACCCTGTGAGACAAAATACAGAGTACTTCACTCATTTGCATAAGTCTCCGGCAGGTCGTGCAGAGCTGGTTCAGCACACAACCAAAGGCTCGGAATCGCAGAGCTACAAGCTATACAAATAGGCGATGGACATAAACGCTCGCACGATAAACTGTCGAAACCACAGCTCGCCTGCTCCACCTTTCAGCGCTTATCAATGTAGCATTCAGTGGTCGAGAGTATGTTCGGATTGAGCGAGACGAAAAGAAAAAGCCACCAACTTGCGTGAGGATGGATGGAGCGGCAGTGGTCCTGGGAGTCCTTGAGTTTAACTCAAAGTCGGGAGGTGTCGGCTCTATAGTGTCACCAGACAGCTGCGAGTATGTACGTAGTGTAACGTTATATGGACACCGTATCTCTACTGTTACTTTACTAAACGCTTGCCTCTCGAAGAGCGTACAGGCCGCCATTACATAGGCCTATACGCCCAATGCGGAACGTAGACATAGATGAGGGAGAGCACGATTTCTTCTATGAACAGCTTGAAAAGCACGTTCAAAGACAATTCCCGCGATCAAGTGTTTCAGGTAGTTGGTGCTCCGCCATGAACGAGTATCCCATAAGTAGTTCCTCAGTAGAAAAAGAAGCGAAAAAACCTCGGGGACACCCTAGACACAGATCTCCCCTTAGCAGTCTTGGACGAGCGTGTCGGCGTGAGAGACGCGCCCTCCATAGCGACTGGAGCGCAAAGCTTGAGCCGCGGGACCGTGGCGTTAGCGCCAGGCAATTCCTGGCCAAGCGGTACGATATTCGTGTTTGGAGGTTGAAGGTCTGGTACACAAACGAGAGTCTATCTAATTCAAGATCAAAATTTTTAGCCTTTTTTCAAAAAGCTCGACAGTAAAAGTGGTTCGATGTCGGAAGACTGGGGTAGTAACAATTGAGTATGCCTCCATCTAAAAGGTCGTTAGGTGAGTCTGAGAAACACACTAACTGCCCCTCATTTCGTATCCTCCTCTTGCGACGAGTATGGAGAACGAACTACCTGCCCTTCAGTTCACTTCCATCCCATCGCTTGCAGATTTTATTCACATCCTCCTAATCGGGATCGCCCTTGCAAAGAACCTTGTGGAACCCCTAAACAGCCTAAGCGCCTTCAATTTATGTCCAACGGATTGAGGCTTGCGCTTAATCGCTATGGAAAGCGCGGATAACCAAAGATGGCAAAGTGCCATAAGCACCGCGCCCGACACGTGCCGCGCGAGTGTTGTGAGCCGTTGTCTCGTACACATACAGCATGATGTAGCCACGCGTGCCACGCTCACGTGTCCCTAACTTCTTTATCTCGCCGTTTTGAGGGACGAAAGTGGTATGTTCTCTGTAATCGCGTATAACAGGTCAAAAGGCACAGAGCCATTTTGAGGATTACTTGATCGCGGAAAGTGTCTTTAAGCTACGCAGTAGTGGCGATTTCTACTCAACGCTCGAATTGGATCGCAAACGGTTGGAAGTGTTTCTGGGTCCTCTTTCGCACGAGAAGGGCAATGGCAGATGAGAAGCCGCCATTCGCACAGCCAGTTCCTCAGTGCATCGCATAAAAGATAGACTCATGGGTTTAAAAGGAAAAATGCCACGAATTCAAGGGATTTCGCAAGGAAAAGGAAAAGACCGTATCGCAACGGAGTTCCTACAAGCGTGGGTAACTCTACCTCTTCACAGAGCCCCTGCTAGAAGTTATAATCGAGAGCGCGGTTTCAAACAGTCGTCGACGGTGCTACTGGTAAAGAAGGGCAATGAAGGAGACCTGGCAATTTAACGACTCTCACACTTCTGCCTTTATTTAACGAAGTGGTCACTTGTTACATATTGACTGGAAGACGCTGGATGAAGCTTAGCCGGTAGAACAAGCCAGCTTGTAAGAAATTTCAGAATGTTCGACCACATGCAACCTGCCAGCGCTTGTCTGAAGCAGCTGCAAGCTCTTTTTCTTGGACTACGTTGACAGGAAGAAGGCATTCGATTTGATGGAGGTGCAGTGGAAGTTCGGCAGCCACTGGAACTCCAAGGTGTTGAGGAAATACGGCGCTGAGGAGGTGCCACACCGGTTGCACTAGTATGTTCCGCCCTTTTTTAAACGACTAGGTAGTATCACTTGAGAAGGTGTGCGACACAGTGACCCGATAATACCCAACCTGTTCTCTGTGTAATTGGAGTGCGTCATATGCAAGCTTCGATTGGAGCAAATTCGTGTTGATCTAGTGACATCGTGTTGATCGATAATTCTCCTAAAGACGATTTCTAGATGCTGGATCGATGTGATAGTACCACTTCACAAGAAGGGTGTCCATCTAAAATCACAATACATATACAGGGAGGGAGGGGAAAGGGCATTGAAAAAAGGTCACTTTTCTTCCTCGATTTTTATGAGGGATAAGTCACAATTTGTTGAATTCTGATTAGGCATTTTCCCCATCAAATGCAACAATGCACTGCACACGATCACAAAACTCCACCACAGCCCTTTGGACGAAGGCCATCGAGAGATTCTGCCACGCGACCGTGATTCGATGTCTGAGTTCAGCGATGTCGTTTATTCTCCTCCATTGTATTTAGATCCCCTGTTGAGTTCCTGCCGGACCCGATAACCGAGGGGATTCAGGTCAGGTGACACACTTGAATATTCCGTCTCCTTCAGGTTCTCTACGCTGTCTTCCAGTCTTCAGTCTTCCAATTCAGGAGTGCTGGTCTCCATGTATGCTATAGGGCTCCAGTCCCGCTACGATTGGAGATGGCTTCATAATTTGTTGTACATGAAGGTGATGAGCGAGAGCGTGCTCCTACTTATCGAGGAACGTCGTGGATATCTTACGTCTGGCTGCGTAAACTTCACTGTTATGTGACTCGGCCGAAGTGTTTTTTTTGTCCACCCCGCACCCGCGCCCCTCCCCTGCAACCTGTAGAACAAATGTAATGCGGAAACAATTCGCACGAGGTGCGATAGTTATTACCAAAGGAAACCTAGTTAGGAATGTCAGTGAAAACGTGTACATAAGGAGTCAGCTAAACATGAGGAAGCTAGCTGGAGAGATAACAAGACTTTGCAGGGCTGGATAAGCAGTACTCAAATCCCTGAAGAGCGCTGCGTAGTACACCAAGAATCGTGAACTCTGGGCAGACCTGTTCAATGCAAGAAAGCTGTCTACGCCAAGCTTTAAGGGAGAAATTTGGGCCCAAACGAAAGCGCTCGAGAAACAATTGTAACGTGCTCATGCATCACTTGAACGCTGCCTCGTAGGTCCGACGTTGAGTCTACAACGAGAATAAAGCTTCACAATTCAGACGAAGATCAAAGGTATTGTACCCTATGTGGCGAAGCAAAACATCTGATAAAGCGACATGACGGACAATGGAATGGTTCCACGCGCAAGAAGCGACCACTGTGCCGCCTTCCACTGCTCTGCAGACTCTCTGCCATATCGTAACAATGTTTGTGATCAGATATCTTAAAGGTTTCCACGCACTGGACAAGACAGAGAACAACAGAAAAGAAACTGAGACCCGCGCAAGGACAACCGTTGAGCGGGTCATTTAAGTGAGAAGGTTAGCAATGATGCTTGCTTCGATTCCCTTCTCCATCAGCATGACCGTATGCTGCAGATAGTTGACGTCAAGTTCCTTCCATGCTTCCTCTAAGAAAGCCACGTGAGAGTCCAATCTTATTTAGTTTGAGCAAGCCTTTTGCTGGATAGAAACTCATCCTGCGCGTACACTTAAGTCGAGTCCAGACGTCCCTCGCTCATTATTTCAAAAACTGCTGACGGGCTTCAGAGTATATCTTGCTGCATTGACCAGTTTTGCGCCTTGCAAAATTGCAGCGGCGTGCGAAGAGGTTGAAAGCTGTCCAAGGCTCGTTATAATCACACAACGTTGAGAATACTACCTTGTAGCGAGATCCGATGACTCCCGGCCAATCTTCTGTTAGGTTTGGGGTATCACTCACTTGGCGGTGTTTCGCAAGCGCTAGTGGTTTTTGCCGGAATCTGAAGTCGATCAGTACTTCCTGAGGCACCTGGACTTTTGTCCTTGGAATGAGGGATTATACAACAGTAGGGAAACCTATGAAAGCGACGGAGGAAGGGAAAACGAGCAGAACTATGGCGAGGTCTTATTAGGATAGTACATAGTTTTAACTTACTCGCTGTGGCTCCAACGTACTTTATAAATGAGCGCCAAAAACTAATAGTAACGCTGTAGTGAAGCAGTAAGGTTATGCACAGTGGAAACCCGGGTCTGGTAAGAACTTGGGTTTTGACTCAGTTTGATGGAGTCTGACGGCTCAGAGAGATATCCGAAGCTTTCTCACGCGTTCGAAGTTATTTGCAGCCTCATTCGCTCCGCCTCACTGTGCGACGTACCGTTCAGGTTCCATGAGCGATACGACTTTTTGGCCTCCCCTCCTCCGAAGCACATTCGAGAACAACTGCAATTCCGAAGTGTATGCTTATTGTGGTATTCTCGCCTGGATTTGGGAAAAATCGAATCTCTCCAATATCAGGAATAATGTCCTGGTCTTCCGTTGCTTGTTCCGTGGAGTGAACAGCTTCCGAAGCACCCTGTGAGCGTCGAACTGGCTTCTTTCGGGCGAGCGAATCACATTTTCTGAGATTTCTCGGCCTGCCAGGACCTGAAAAAATCAATGTCAATCAGAGCCATTTTTTTGTATTTTCCCAAAGAAAACGCTAACAAGTTTACTTTGCGACGAACCGATCCAAGAACCTGTCACGAGGAGTAAGATACGTCAATATGGGCGGCCAGCGTATTTGATCTGATCGCCCGTTCCCCGCTTCTGCGCTGGTAGGTTGCTTCTGTCTTGAGTGTGTCTCTTCAGGTGTTCTTCACATGAATATGTCTTTCATCGTTGAAGCTGAACGACATCTGTGTATCGCACTCCCCACTTCCAAAAGGACCCGGCGCTTACGACTCCTTATCCCTCGAGTTCAACTACCCCCCCCTCTCTGTTGTGATCATCACAACGATGGAGTGCCCTGATTCAGAATGTTCGTTGGTGAGCGAGAATTGGGCATCAGCATACCAATCCGTTTTTCATAAACATTGTCTTGGTGAGATCAAGCTGTGAACCGATTTATTCACACGGACAGTCGAAATCAGCATTCGCTCCACTTTTTCGATGTTTGGCGTTATCGGGAGGATGTCGTCTGCAAAACAGAGAGGGTGATGTCTTCCCATCCTAGCTGACGCAAGAGAGCGAGAGAGGCGCTTAAGAGCTTGGGGGAGATGGTGTCGCCCTGACCCCTCTCTTCACGTCGATGATGATTTTCTAGTTAGTGGTGAGATCCTGGTCGCGAAGTTGCTGTAGTGCTCATGAGAGGTCTTTATGGGCTTAGTAAGAACACCCTGGTTGCCCACAGCTTCACAACCACTTCTGTCTTCTGTCATGACGGAATCGAAGGTCTTGTTCGAGCCGGTGAGCGTGTGACATAACGGCATCTTGTACTCACGCAGAGCTTCAACGAGCTTCGGTAGCGTGTGGCTATTGTCGATCGTACCGAATGCTCTCATGGTTCTCCTTCATGTAGTGCTTTGTTGCAGTGCTTCTTGTTTAGGATGACTTGTTTGAATATTTTTTAGATTACAGACAACGGTTGATTGGGTGATAATTGCCGGTCTCATACGGGCCTCCCTTATTGCACTACAACATAGTTCTGCTATTTTTGACAAGGTGGTACCTTGCGTTACAGTAGGTAGCGCGTGAAGAGTCGATCCGCATTTTTGAAAAGAACTGACGCATGATTCTTCAGATGTTCAGAGGGGACCAGGTGCCGCCATTCTTCATCGAGGAGGTGGCGCATCGCACTTCGAAAGGGAGAGTCGCAGGAACGGCGTATCCATCCTGCTCCAAACGGTGTGGTGGCAGGGCACGTGGCTATCAAAGAGAACAGAGCAGAAATCGTGGAAGACTTTCTCCATTGCCCTTCTGGATGCGGTGATTGTTCCGTACGGACGTCGGAGGCCAGTCATCTTGATCCTTCAGTTGGCGAAGTCGCGGCAGGCGTTGCGCATATTCTTGAAAGCCTCTAGTGCTTCCATAAGTACTATTAATCTAATCCTTCTTGAGGTCTTCCTTTTTCGCTTCTCTGCACAGCTTCGCAAGGTATGATAACGTCAGCTTGTAACTGCATGCAACTCGCGCCGCTACACGTTCGTGAATGGGCTCCGAAGTTTCCAAAGGCAGGGGCTTCTCAGTAACTTGGAAATCCCAAATCTTTTCTTGCAGCTGTGAAATTGTCCAATGAGCCGTTCTTATTCTTCGTCGATGTTGTCGATCACGGAATCCTCGCAAATTCCAGCAAGAGAAGTGAGGTAATCTCAACTGATGACAGCCTCAGAACTTCGCTTCTTGCCTATGCGGCTCTCTCTTCTCGCATCGAAAAACAGAATCTTAGGTTGCACAATCCCGTGTAGAAACTTACTTTGTACAAGGACAAAAGAAAGATGGTTGTGCGATCCCGCGCAGAACTTAGGATAACAGCGAAGATGATGTGGTCGATCCTGTTATGGAAATGTCCATCAGGAGATCCCCATGTCGAGCGTGAAGTGAGGAATTTTCGGTGTCAGCAAGTCACTAAAATGGCGTGGACTGACGTGGTAAACCCAGATGAGAGTTCACCCAGCTCACTCCACTCTGTTCCGTGAATTCCGATGAGTTCTTCACTTATTCTGGGTTAGACCCTAGTGTTGAAATCGCATACGATTGCCTTGAAGAAGGAATGTTTTCCTCGCAGAACTTCTCCAGTTAGGCTCGGAACGCTTTGGGCTGTCACAGCTCGATGTCGGCGCGTACGCTACAAAGATTGACAATGCCGAAGGTGAACCACTCTTCTCAGCCGCAAACGTGCGAATTGGGTCATCACATTTTCGAATGAATCGAAGTTCATTCTCAAGTGTGCATTGACGAGGACACTCACGCCTCTGCTGGGGAGACGGACAGGAGAATCGTAATCTGCGGCTTCGTCGCACGCGGCGACGGGCGCGACGCCTTCTTAATTTGCATTAGCCTTCCGACTGGAACATTGGATTTTATGTAGACTAGAATATCGTAAATATTTATGGATGTTTTTGGTCTAACTTTATCTATTCTCGACCAATATGACCTAGAATCGTCACTGGCGAGCGCGACGTCGCACGCGACGCCCACTTTCACGACGAATTACAATTCTCTTGTCGCATACCCCCTCTGCAGCGCATGTTTCTGGGACCAGCTGTTCTCAGATTCGTATTCTCAGATTTGCGTGCAGCGCGCGACGTCTTTCGCCTCGTTTGTCAGTGACGTCGTACTTGATCTCGCTGGCATGCAACATCAGATGTTTAATGCGAACTTCCGATGCAGGCGTCTCTGCGTCAAAAGTAAAGGTCGACTTCTTTTGTCAAAAAAAAACAAAAGTTTTTGGCTTTCACATTAACACACAAACAATTTGAAAACTTGCATTCGGAATTTCCTTATGAGAAAACTTCAGTGTGAGAGGTGCTACATACATATGAGCATTGGTTTTTTATACCAGCATTCTTCTTTTTCTTCATTTCTACCTCGTCAAACTGCATGTTGCGCATTTCCAATCTCAAGTAATGAGAAAACTGCTATATAAGTTATCAACCACGAAGCAATCACATGAATTATTTTGAGAAACTGCTTCAGAAACTTTTTAGGACTGGATTCCTTAGAGCTGCTCAGATACTTTTATTGAATACTGTACTAAATGATGAAAAAGCGACGATACTGGAAGTGACGAATGAAGTCCACTGCGCCACTATTCCAGTAGCCCTCGCTGTAATAACATGCGGTGCAAGGTAGGAACTCTGTTCAACGAACGAGCAGTTCCGAAAAAGATGTGATAACACTGTATTCAAAAGCGTAGAGCAGGAAGTCTTTGTTCTCAAATGGACACTGAATCACGCGTCCTCCCTTTTTTCTTTAAGCAAGTATCTCTTGCTAGAGATTGAAGCAAGCTTTCAACCCAGTGGCTCTACAGCAATCGTTAACGTCAGGATGCTTATGCGCTATTCTCACCCGAAAGTGGGGAGAGCAGCGATATTCAATAAAAATTTATTAATGGCTCGTGGTGCAAGGATCGATTCATCACTCATGACAGAAGCAAGCTGCAATCTTAAAATTGGAGAACGGGCGGTGACAAGAAGTACGGTGGTCGCCTACAACGACGCCAAACTGAAAAGAACGAGCGAGCTGAGGTTTTTTCCGGACGGCATATTATGGCTTTGCTGAGGCTTTCAAAGCTTAGCAGTTTCCCCACAGTCGAGGTACTTTTTGATCTACACTATTTTGTCGTAGCTGAGGGAGCTCACATCTGCTCTTCTTAGTCAGCGTGTCGCTTGGTATCGTGTCTGGTGTTAGCGCGTGCTGGAGTTATTTTATTAGGAATTACGCAACCCGCATGGGCCACTATCACAGCATGATGATCGCGTTTTCTTAATCACAAGGAGAAGCGAGCGAACGTAGCCACCAGCAATCTGGCAAAATCTCTAGGCTGCACCTAAGTGACAACTACCATTATTCTTCGCGATCTCGGTTATGGAGAAAATTTTCTGCTATAGATGACGTATGAGTTGCACCAGTTCGACAAAGCGCGTCGAACGCTCGTGACTGAGTTTTCCCTTCTTTGTACACATCGAAAAGACACGTGAGACACTGTGATTGGTAGCAAGACCTGATTCCTAGCGTAAATCCTGCACATATCCATCACAGGGTCACTCAAAGAGAAGAGTCGGCTTAAAAGCAGATGTGCATCAAAGAAACCTTCTTTCTCAATCACCTCGTCCTGTTACTGGGAGAACTTCGAACCGATGTCCCTGGATGTTGACGCAGTGACGACCACAGTCTACTCTGATCAACTTCAACACATGGATGACGTCACGCTTGATTTTATCCAGGAACACTCAGTTTCTCCACTCGGCAGTGCGAAGACTACATGTGGCGGTGAGGCTACGCCAAAAGATTATGGGTTATGGGTCCCATTCAGTGGAGATAATCGTATCTAACCTATTCACCGAACGTAGCAGCTTTCAACTACCACCACAGTCGCTGCTGCATCGTTTGAAAAGTGAAAACTTTGAGAATCAATATCTACTCGAAAATGAGCTCCACCTCTTGTTTCCATCGTATCTGCCGTAGCTCTGCAAGTGTGGAATCGAGCAGCGGTGCAAAGGGTGGGTACTTGTCCTAGTTACTAATGGTGATTACCTTGTGGATCGGAGGTGTCGATTAGTGAAGGGAAATTCGGTCCGAAATTTTGTTCAAAGTGTTGCAGGACTTTTATTTTCCACGCTAATTTTGCTGACCACAAGACACCGACTTACACAGTGAATTACGTGTATGCATTCTGTTGCGTACAGCGTCGTAGGACGATTTCATGATTTCGTCGCAGAGAATGGAAGTGTTTCAAGCTTACGAGTCGTTCCAATTTCCATGGCTACCTTTCCCGAAAACGAGCGATCGGCTGCGGTTCACCTTGTGAAGCAAGAAGCGTATTGGCCTTCTTTGGATTCATCAACGATGCGAGCACTATTCACCAACACCCAACGATGCGTAGATGAAAAAACTTCAACGTGCAGATATTCACCGTAATCTGATCTCGTACACTGAGCTTTCGCGAGCTAATTCCTGATAAGAGTTTTACCACAATGGTTTCTTTTTTCGTTTCGAAAGAAATAAAGTGTGAACCAGGGGCCCACAGGGACAGCAGGGGGTCGATCGACCAGCTAATCGGAAGAACTTACACAATAAAGCTGTGTGACTGTCGAGGACGGGTCTCATCCACGGTGTTTTCAATTTTTTTTTGCATTCTCTATATGTAAGTATATCGCCTACTGGCCTACAACTGAACACCCACTACCCACAAAATTTGATCGAAGCGAGAAATTTGCACTTTTTCGCGTTTTATTTTGAGATGTATACTTTTCCCAATGCCATTGCTGTTGGTTCGCGATTCGTAAGGGGAGACATTATAGAAAGAGCCAAGTACAGATTTACCTTGACCTCGTTGTATTATCTGAATACCAACATATCAATTAGCCTAATAATGAAGGCAGCGGGTGAGTGTCAGAGCACTATTTTTAGCTGTTATCAGCGAAAACAGGCCTAATCAGAGTTCTGCACTGGGTGAGAAGCACTAAACATCCGAATGTCAGCATGACGACTTCCTCCATCAATGTGCTTTTATTCTTGCTGAACTTGCATTTTAGACTCTTGGTTAATTATCAAGGAGCACTACTTTTGCAAATACATATTTAACTGAATAAACTGATTTTAACCTGACCTGGTTTAATGCCGCGAGGTCTTCTAGGAGTCTTGATAATAGGGCGGTCACCTGGAGTTGGTGCTACTTATACTAAGGTACAAGCGTGCTTATCCTTACATGGCGTACCTTTTGAAACGATGTCACAGCTGCTTGTTGAGGCCGTCTTATTTACCTTTCTTGGCCTTCCTCTTACGCGGACAGAATTTGGGTTACATACAGCACTTTGGTTACCTACAAGCTCCACACTGTTTTACTTCAAATGCTGATCACGACGGAATACATCAAGAAATCTGTCCTCACACTGTTGCCTGCAGTTGGTATGCAATGCAAACTTACCGACAGCCTCCGAAATGGACTGTTCTCCTACGGCCAGTTTCTTGTTAGAGTGAACGGCTTCCACATTCTCTGGTTTTCTTCGCTTTCTCCCCCTCTTACTCGGCTTCGAAGGTGCTGAGAAGTGAAGTATTAAAAATTTTGCATTTTTCTATGAGCAAATGCTGTGAAGGTTTGATTCTCGATGCGTTGAGCTTCAGTCCGCTCCCGAGGCCTGCGATACCATTGCACCTACACGGTTCGTTGAAAAGCTACTGATACATATTACAAAACTTGATATCAGTATATTTGGTTTTGCGAAACTATCTGGGAAGAAACTAGCACTGATCACTTTTCTTGGCATTGCTCGCTTTTCGTTATCGTCTTGGAAGATCGCCTGATGAGCTACATTGGGATAGTTGCTAGCCATTATGCTGCTATAGAACCAACTTAAGTGCTATCAGTTACAATGGTCTAGCATTTAGCGAGGCGGCACCGGAGAATGGGGGTTTGCGATACACCTCCCCTTGGTTTACGCTGTATCCATCATCTGGAAATTTGTTTCCTTGCTATCCTAGGCGTCCTAGGCGTTGCAAGAGGTATGAGCCGTTCGAGAATATTCTCCATCCGGTAATGCGCGTGGATCTACACAAGTAGTTTTTCTCAAAATGTCCAAGGAAAAATCTTCTGACCATTAATCTTTAAGAAGTCCGCTACCTTTATCTCTAATAAAACATCCGTCTTCGACTTAGATGCCACTCATCGCCAATACGACAGGAGAAAGTTCTGTCGGCAACTTGTTGTAAACTCGCCTGTGGGGGCTTTACAGAGCCGTAATTGGGGCTAATGGCATTGGCTCTCAGCGTAATTTCAGAACTGTAATCAAGACCCTCACGTGCGCACATATATGCAGCTTCAGCGAAAAGGTTTTTGACTTTTGGGACCCTGACAATAACATTCCGACAATGAAAGAAATGTCGCTTCCCCTGACAGAAACGCAATGACCCCTTTTACTCGACGATTGTAAGGCGCACTCTTTAGGGTATGTGAGGATGTTTCACATTGTGTTGGTTTCTATCGACATTGTTGTTTACCTGAATGCACGCTAAGAAAAAGAACTTTCCAAGTAAGGATAGGAAACTATGAGTTGGAAAGGGGAATTCATTGAGCACCTGCCAGGTTTCAGGACTCCAAAGGGTGTAAAAGTATCTTTGTTGAAAACTCGTCTGTAGGGGTAGTTGTCCCAATTATGGTGCCAATACTGTTACGGCTCTGAATAACCTCTGTAGCTGGGATCACAATGAACTGCAAAAAGAAACACGACGCCATGTTGAGTTGACCACTATTGGAGTCAAAAGCAGGGACTAGGCAATGGGTGACTCCTACAGAATGAATGGATACCATAATCATTAGGCCACGGTGGCAATGGCAACTCGCCGATCAGCCCTGCTTACATGCTGCCAACATGGCATGGATAGCATACGTTGACCATCCAGATTTAGGAGACCCCCTAGCACGCGCCTTCAATCTACAAATTGGCAACCAGCATTCAAGGCTCTGTCTACTAGTTTTCATGCTAAATTCCATAGGAGGTTGGATCCATGCCCTTATTAATCCTTTTTGACTGCCACCTCACATAGTCTCATAAGTTACCGTTGAAAATGGTGCACATACTTGTGAGCGACGTGGCTTAATGGTGAGATAAATTTGACCAACAAAAATTTGAAATGTCCTTGAACCCTTGGTCGTTTCAACTATAGATCGCGCTGATCTCTGTGTCTAGTTGTAAGAGCAACTGGATTATGAGCGTACAGTATTAGAAGCGTATAACAACGCGATAAGATTCCAAGAGCCAAATGCAAAAAAAAACATTTTACAATTAGAAAAGTGGGGTACGCCCCACACGAGTTCCCACCCTAGTAATTGATTCACGTACAGTTCCAACGAACCTGTAGGTTTTTCTTCCAAAAACATAATATTTCAGCGAGTGCATTCAAGGGTTTGGCAGGAAAGTTTTTTGGGACGTTTTTCAATTCCCGTACCAGATCTTTCCGAAGTGATGTTAAGATCCAGACGTTTGGTGTACAAACCGCATTGAGCGAGTGATCCGCACCCGATTGATCACCACAGCAGTGGCCGCTTTCATCTCGGAAATGATAAATGGAAAAAAATTCTGTCACGCCGCGCCAAATCGCTTCGATGAATTTCTACCGAGTCACGACGTCGTTCAACCACACACAACATTTGCTCTGAAAGTTTAGCCAGAATCACAGACCACAAACTTGCTTTCGCGCGTGTAGCCCGCGCTACGCTGGATACTCACTGGCGCCAAACCAATTTAGAACACCGAATCCACCGAAATTCTGTCCAGGGGTAGTTAGAGCTTTCAGGCTGCAGATACTACGCTCATTTAGCTCGAAAACTGAATTTAGCTAGAAAAAGACGGACGCTCAAGCACTTTACACGTTGTTGTGTTCAGCACCTATGATGGGGGAGCTACTCGATTTCGCATCAAACGAATGTGATATTCGTGCTCAGGTGGTCGAGAATTCCTCAGAACAAGTTTCTGGCCAAGTTGTGATTCTTGTCCAAACTTTGCCGGATGGATACAGGTTGCAAGCTGTACATAGTGGCCAAATCCGTAATTGGTCAGGCATACACTTGAACTACTTGATCTACTTGCTCTGCTCAACCTTGGAGAAATTTTGAAACACGGAAGGAAAAGCATTTATAGGAGACGGAGCAACACTTTCCGCACCAAGGGGATACAACTCCGCGGAGTCCCGGCTCTGAAGCGAGTTCCACCACCAGGCCACGCTCCCACAGCTTCTCGATCGCTCAGTAGTGTTTCTGCGCCAACACTTCAAACTTTGACCACCACTTCGACAGCCCAGATTCCATTCGAGACTCCCACAGCCCTTCTAATCCGCATAATCGCAATCAGCATTCCAGACTCTATCGATGCACAAAGGTTTTCATTCAAAGTCATGGGAACTTGGAACCATTCCTTTGTGAGAACCAGAAACGTTCGTTTAGTGGCATAGAATTGCTCTATCATTCGAATCGTGCAGGAGTCTGCTGCGAATTCAGCCAACGCCCTCCAGATGGCAGTAGATACGATACGATGGTGCGAATGCTTTTTTGGTAATCAGAGAATACCATATGATGTTATTTCTTCCATTCTCGGCACTTTTCCATTGAAAGATGGACAGAAGAAATATGGACATAAGTGGAGAAGCCACGTCTGAAGCCAGCTCCCTCAGTGGGATGTAGCTCACCGATCCTTCTTCCCCGACGAGCCATGCATGCGTCGAGGCTTCAACACATCGCGGACTGTCGTACTGCACGCGTCTCTGGATCACTTCATCGTTTTTCATCGAATTCGTCAAAAAGTTGCTCGGTCTTCGGTAGCTTATGAGGTATGTATCTTCCGTAAACAGAACGTTTTTGACAACATAAAGACATGAAAGGAAAGTCGTGTTAAATGGTTTAGACACAGCATGGGGACGATTCATGACACACCGTGTGTGTTACGCGGTGCGGTTCGTGATAAAATAGGGAGATTGGTCTGCAGTTGCGAATACTGAAAAAGTCACTTGTGGTTTAGGCTTCGCGAAACTCTCTGAGAACTGGTTGATTTCGAAAAATTGATTTAGTTCTGCAGCGATACGTCCGGACACAAGGGAACCAGATATTTCGTAACAGTGGAAAGGATTCCGTCGGCGTTGGATGCAGTATCCTAACCAACACTACGACATCTTTACGGAGTTCATCTGCAGTGACCGGCTGTTTCAACGGACCTGTCACAAGCAAAGGAAGGGGTCTTCAGAGCATCGGAAGAGCTCCTTGTAAAAAGCGGTGGCGACATTCATGGTTTCTAATAATTTCTCGTCAAAGAATCAGGTGCACGTCAGTGTTGTGATTCTGTCGACGCTCGTAAGACAGCTCGTATCTAGCACACATTACCCTTGATTTTTTGATCGCGCTTTGCAAAATTTGGCCGTTGGGCTTGTGAGGTTCAGTGTGAGTGTCCACAGCATTTGTTTACATAGTAAAAGCAGTTCTCGCTTTGACATTTCCCTCAGAAAATAGCGGTACATTGAATGCCTTATCTTCAAAATATTCAATATTCTAAACTTTCAACAATTACATACCTTCTAGTGCAGGTAACGGCAGTGGAGGGGCGGGCTGCTGAAAGCAATAGTTTAAGTACGAGTTATAAGTCATATATCCGCTGATTGAACAACATACATTAGCGATATTAAAGTTTTCTTGAAAGACTGTCTTAATGCCATCGTAGCGCTTGCTCAAGTCCATTGGAATGTTCACCAGATCTGACGGCATATTCTGAACGAAAAGACGGTCAAATGAAGTTTTGCACGGTTGCAGGAGTCAGCATCGTGACTCTGCTCGTGGCCTCTGATGATGCTTTCAGCGCTGAATCTAAAGTTCGTGATTCTATACCCTGTAGTCGTCAGGACACAAGCTTCGCGTCAACTATATGAACCTCGGTCGCCCGCGGTAGCTCAAATGCACAAGTTGGTCGTCACAACGTTTCACGATTATTCATTTGTGTTGTTCCTTCGAAGGTATAAGAGGCAGGCGGATCGACTGGCTGTCGCATGACACCTGTGGTCGCTGTACTCTTACGACATAGTCCCTCCATATGCAGTTTGGCTACTGAGTTGGTGCAATGAGCAGCGACCTAACAACCTCAGAGATTGCTCATTACTTTGCAGAACGAGATCAGGCGGAACCGCCCATCAGACATCATGTGCACGGCCGAGGTAGTTTCTGTAGAGAACAAGCACTGTTACATTTTTCAGCAAGTGTGGGCACTGCAGGCAAATCTATGCCGAAGCTACTTTTCGGACGAGAGACGTCTGCCCATCAAATTCGTCTGGTCAGAGCAAAGTGAGCGGTCTGAAGTTCATTGCGCAAAAGTGCTGCTCAAATCAATAGCGTATTCAACTGTATAAACTCCCTCACGGTGTTACTTTCCACTTTTCCAAAACATAGGGGGAGAACTCGACGTAAACTATTGGTGGCACACGATTATGTTAACCGATCAGCCAGCCAGCAGCATAAATGAACATGTTCTTGGGTGTTGCGTGACTGTATTTTGGGTTATATAGACAGCATGCGACGACTAGGTACCGTTTATTTCGCGTATATGATCATCAAACATGCGCTAATAATTAGAAGCCACTCTATGTAGCTACCCAATCGCTATGTTCCCCGTTTCCTTCCTAACTCTTTTTCTGGATAGATGTTTACCACTTTCCTTCGTCGTATATCCTTCAGGATGAGTGTGATGCCACGCAGTAGAAACCAAATAATTCTTGCATTACTTGAGGTATGACTTCACAAGAAATTTTGACAAAAAGTAGGAAAGGGGAAAGGAAACTGCGAGGACTGTAAACAAGATATAGAACAGAAGTAGTAAAGAGGAGAGCCTTTCCAAAAGATGGATACCCCTTCACGGTTCTTTAATGAGCTATAAAAGGAATAGCCAAGCAAAACAAAGTACTCGTTCTGGTACCTGATATTCGCTACCCTAAAGCCGCCTCAATTGATTTAATGCAGAATTCCGAGGAGGACAGGTAGTTGTGCAGCCTTCTGCGACAAAGAGGATCACAACGATTGCATAAGAAATGCAAAACAAGCAAAATACCGTCTTTTTCCAAAAGCTGGTATAAACAGTAACAGTGAAGAAGCTAAGATCTGAAGTGGGTAGGTAATCTCTGCTCACACTGCTCACCATAAAAGGATAAAGGATAAAGTCTTCGCCGTTTATCAATCCCTTTGTGGGATGCGGCACGCATTCTACTTCCATTCAGAATCGTAGTGGCTTATTGAATGCGATGTGGCTTATATAATGACTTGCGGGCCTACTACCATCTGAGTCGATGTACAAGTCAGTGTTTTATCCTCCCAAACAGATCTGGTACCAATTACAGTCCCCGGGGGGGGAAATTTACCGGTCCGCCTAGGCGGGTGTCGACCCGGGATTCGAACCCGTCGCCGCGCGAGTGGTAAGCGCGCCACTTGCACTACACCACCTCCGCCTCCTGCTCACCATACCAGTTCTTGACTAGACTTTCGCCAGAAATCAACCGAACCAGAAATGATATTTGTGATTTATAATGATGAAAAGATGCCGGCGGGTTCACACATCAGATATTCCAGGAAGGGCTTTGGGCACTATTTACCCTTCACTGCCCCAATCTTCCAAAACAGGCCGGTTTCTAACCGACTTTTCTCAGCGTTGGTAGAATTAGCTAAAAATTTGTTATCCGGGGTAGTTTGACCTCCTAAGCACAAATATCACATCCGCACGGCACGAAACCTCCTGGCGCCACAGGCGCCGGCGCCAAAATACCCCAAATCACCAAGGTCGCTGAAAACTTGTCAGTTGGGGTAGTTTGACCACCTAAACACGAATATCACATCCGCTCGACCCGATACCTCCTGACAGAATCCCCAAAGTCACCGGCGCATGTGGCGCGAGCGCCAGAAAGTTTCGGGCTGAGTGAATGTGATATTCGTATTCAGGAAGTCAAACTACTTCATAAGGCAACATTTGAGTCAAATCTGTCCACGAAGAAAAAAGTCGGTCGAAAGCTGGCTCATTTCTTGAAGGTTGGGGCAGTAGAGGGTAAATAGTGCCGGACTTTGTTGTAATCTTTGATGTTGTAATCTTTGACGTATCAGAACGGATATTCATTATTAACCTTCCAAGATTTTTACAAGTTTACTCGGTACGTTTCGGCTTCGTCGCTTTCTTCAGAGCCTGAAATGGGAAGGAATTCAGACTGAATCACTGAAAAGCCTCTACAATCTTGAAGACAATTTCCCTAGAACAGGCAACCACCAAGCAGGTACCGTTCAAATGGAGTGTATTACATGGCTTCCCTAAATGTCCGTCGCAGTGAAGGTCGACCATTCGATAATAGGACCTATTTGATTGAAGGGAACTTCCCGACCTCACAGGACTTCAAAACTTACAAAGGTCGAGAAAGGGCGCTTGGTCGCGAACTATGCTATCGATAGAGTCTGGAATGCTGATTATGAATGTGCAGATAAAAAGTGCTATGGAAATCTCCCGAACGGAATCTGAGTGGTCAAATCTTGTGAGAAATCTCTAAAGACTCATCGACGGATATCCGTACAGTTCAGTAAATTTTATCCTTCCCAGGCGACTCTCAAGCCAGTTAGCGAGCAGCGTGGTACGGAAGGCCAAGCCGGACAAGGGAGGAATTGGTCAGGGATTTGAATATAGGATTGCACGCCTTGTAAGCGACCCAGCAAGCACGCATTACCGTCTGTAGGTTCAAATTATCAAACGTTCGATGGCTGAAATTATAGGACCGTGCATACTATTAGGTCATCCCCTTCAAAAGTGCGGGAAGATTACAGTGCGGAAAATCCAGATTTTATTCATACAAAACGAAGAGGAAACCAGATAAAAAAAAGTAATATTTTGGTACAGTTAAGTAGATCCCTCCATCACCAGTGACCAGCTCCCAGTACCCCGAAAGCCTTTGGACCTCTGGTACCTTTGTTTTTTCAACAAGTGCGATTAAATTGCTGTTGATGCCAATTTCAGCTAATCATAAAACGCTGTAGCGTTGCCGTCGGAGAATACCTTCGACTGAACAGAAAAGCTGAAAGCGCACTGCTTAATATTGGGCGAATGAACCCAGGTCTGTGCATTGTTTGTGTCCTAGCACGCCTTATAATACAGCTACTCGGGGTCTGCCATTGTGGCGAGCAATGGTGGCCTTCTTGTAGTTGTGTGGTACCATTCATTTGTCAATCTGGTCGTCGAAGAACAAGCAATATACAACACAGCGGCGATTCTGTTCTCTGGATAGAGCCGAATGAAAGCCACAGAGCAGAAATCCTTTGCTGTGATGTTCATCCACTTGGGCCCACGTAACTCCCCATGGCAGAATTCAGGCGCCTCCTCATCTGTATAGATGCAAATTTGACGCTTAGGAGTTATAGCTCGGAGTTCAAGACCAGCAATATTTCAATCAGGGCCCGAATGCGTTTCCATACTCGTGAATCACATGTAATGCGGAGAACACTACTGCTACAGCCATAGCATTGGTTCTGCTTTCGTGTCTCTATAAGAAAATTAGGTACCCACACGCGTACCCTCTTGACCATCCTCAATTTATCGGACATAACTTGGACAGCAGTTGCAGCAGGGATTTCAGTCTCGTGAGGAAGCTCGACAAGGGTTCAGCCTCTGTGATCAGGCACTCAGCGCTTGACTTCTCCACTCTTTTTCCTTGTGCAGGACGACCATTATGGAACCGTTCACAGTAACAAATTTTCTCCTTTTCTTCCTTCTTTGGGCTCCTGAACCAAATTTTCCACCTTGCAAACAGCATCACACGCAACTACTGTCGGGCACAGGTCAATTTGAGCAGCGCACTTCCCCCCTATGAAGCCTGATTCGCAAATTCAAATTTCGGATTCTGGCGTTGAGAACTTCTGTGGCTAGGTTTGCCAAACTACACAGATAGATAGCTAAAGGTACTAGCTTCCAAATGTTTTAGTAGCCCGCTGCCCTATCCCTTCAGCTTTGCTGCCATCCCTCTAGGTGCTCCACATTTTCGAATGGGATGACCTAATACACATTTTTGAATGGGATGACCTAATACGATCCACTTCTCTCCAACTATACAGATGACATACCTAGTAACCTATTCGTATCTAGAAAAAAATCACGTTGGAAAGCTCGAAATCAGTTTCCTATCTAACGAGTAAGTCGTTAAAGCTCAATCGACCTGCTTTCAAATCCGTTTTTAGACAGAGCTTTCTGTATAAACCTTAGTACTTACAGGCATTGGCATTCTTATTATGGAGCGAACGATGTTCAGGTCTCTTTCTTGTGACATTCTGGCGAGCAATATATACGAATAGAGTTGCTTGTCCACCAGGTTGAGGAATACAACTTCTTCAATAGATGGATTGTAACCATGTAGCAGCATCTGCTCTGAAGATCTCTCAGTTTAGAAAGGATAGTATCAGGAATGAAAGAAACTGATGGTGAGAAGCGGGTACTGTCTACCTCCTCTCATCTGGCACCCTCGCCATAATTAGCGTAATTTTCATTTGTTTTTGTATACCTTACGAGCTTGGTAGGTGGAATTTATTGAAATGGTCTAACATTTCTAATGAATCGTCGTCATTCAAAGTTCGAGCGTTAGTCGGAATTTGGTTTCGGCTTCCACTACACATAGCTTTCTTGTGCTCGGAAGATATCCCTAGATACAAATGGCTGGAAAGCTTGAAATTGAGGAGGAGCAGCGACACTGAATTAGAAATAAAGTTCTCAGTGAGGCATCGGTAGCGTTTAAAATTTTTCATAAAAAATTTCAACACTGAACAACCTAGAGGAGCGTCATTTGACTACGAGTGGACTTTCGCCTTTTCGTTTAATCCACACCGCGAGCTGTAGTGACCAAAGGCAATTTCCAAAGCAGAATCTTCACGAAAAAAAGATTACGGTCACACTGTGGTGGTCATCGGCTGATGTGATCCCTATAATTTTTTGTCATCAGGCCAAACCATCACAGCAGAGTCCTACTGTGAAGAAATCGACGAAATGTACCGAAAATTGCGTAGTTGCAGCCAGCATTTGTCAATAGAAAGGGTCCGATTCTCTTGCGTAACAACGCCGGCCCACACGTTTCACAAATCACTATCAATAAATTGAACGAATTGGGGGGGGGGGTTGAAGTTCTACCTCACCTGTCATATTCTCCAGACCTTTCACCAAGCGACTATCACCTTTTCACACATTGTCAGAAATTCCTTGCTGGAAAACATTTCATCAATCAGGACCAGGAAAGAAAAGCCTTCGTGGATTCGCGATCACCCAGTTTTTTCTTTGATGGAATTTGTTGGTATCACATAGGCAAAAGTGTGCTGATTTGAACGGTGCTTATTTCGATTGAGTCTGATGAGTGTTAAGAAAGTTATAATCGTTTAAAAAGAAACACTCAAAACGCCGAGAACTTTCCGGACAACCTAATATTTCTACCAGGCTACGGTTCTGAACGGAAGGCGAGTGCGTGGCGCATTCAAATGAAAAATTTACCAGTGCCCCTTAGCTTCACTTCCCATCTGAAACAAGTGTGAAGAGGTTTGTCATAATCATCTTATTCTGTCTTTGCTGTAACGTTGAATATGTGTAATTTATGGGACATGCGATAATAAGGCATCAAAAACCACGCAAAAGAAGGTCAGAATTTGAATACCTCCCCCTTGTTAATAGTGAAGGAGTAGAATGAGGTTTTTCGATGTCTCTCGCATATTGCCAGTGTACGGATGGTATGACGGATGAAACGATGAACCGGAACAAGCGGAAAGCTGAACTCTAAATAGCATGACAAGGTGGTGATTCGTGGATCACTTCAGTTTAGGGTCGTATTCTCCAGATTTCCACGTTCTTGTGTTCTTGTCGGTCTGCCAGTCACCGCAACGCCACTCCTGTCTACCACACTCATTTGTGAATGTGGCGCAATTTATGACCGATTTGGGGTAACAACGTTCTCTCGACTGAGTCGTTGACGACTCGCATACAGCGCCGTGCTGGCGCGAAATTGCGTCGGCACAAAAAATAAGTAGCAGGGTCGTGACTGGGCTCACCACCTGCTGCTATACACAAGGTTTCAGTGGAGAAAATCTTTTCGGATTTTTTGTCATATGTTCAACGGTGTTTAACTCTTCTGAAAACCGTTATCAAACCTCGTCAACTGATCCCTACCATTTATTGGTATACAAACCCATAGCTAACCACTGGGACAAAATTTAGCAAAAAAAGGAAGGATGGATGCATTTCACATCACTTGACTGGCGACGATCACGAATCCGGCATGTATTCTGGCGCGATAAGGCGCTAGCATGATGCTGAATAGCCCCTGTATGCGAGCTGACAGTCATTTCAGAGAAAGTCGTGGCTCTACATTCCACGACAACGACCTTGTTGCGGTTAGCAGGGGAGTTTTCCGGGGCAAGATGAAAAGGTGGATTCCAGCTAAAAGTAAAGAAGACCAAGACCCTGAGCTGCGAGGAGTGCGCCAAATCCATCACAGACAGCCAGGCGAAAGGGTCAAGGGATTCTAGTACTGGGGCGATCAAGCAGCCGATTGGCGCGGACCAGGCGTGAAAGGCTCAAATATACGCTGTCTGGATCAAAAGGGGAGGGAGTCTCCCGGCATCCCCGACCGGTGGTGCTTTAGGACGCTGAACGTCAAGGTGCACCAGGCAGTGGTGAGGCCTGCAATGCTCTACGGCAGCGTGCGTGCAGGAATATTGAAAAAGCAACTCCACTTAGGGGACATGATGACGCTGAGGTGGGCGTGCAGCTGGACTCTACGAGAGTGAGTCACAAACGAGGATACCAGGGCGATCACACAGGGCTCCAATCCAGCTGAGTGCAGGAGAGCAGCGAGTGCTACGGTGTGGACAAATCCTGTGAAGGTCTGAGGAACACACGATAAGGAAAGCGTCTGACTTTGTGGTACCGGGCAAGCTACCATGAGAAGCCTCAAGGGAAAGAGGGAGTGCCGCCATCAATAAGTGGCTCTTCGAGCTAAAGATGTATTGGAGAAAAGAGGCACCTAGCAGAAACAGCGCACCTCGCTACGCACCTAACGACAGGAATAAGAAAGTGCTCTAAATTGGCGACGAATTGCACCGTAACCTCAAATGACGAGCGTCATTTTTATTGTGAATGGCTCAACTGTCGAGTCTGCGGACTGGAGTGAACTGTACATCGCCACTCGGAGCCCTTCTCCCTCCCTCCGCCTCTCTCTCCCAATCAGGTAATAAATTAGTGGCACATTAATAAAATTAGAAAGCTGTCAAGGATCTAAGGATTCTTACCGGCGATTTGTTAACATTAGACGGGCATATTGAAATGTCTTGAATTTCCTCTTCCTAATACTGAAAACCCCACAAATCCTATCCGCAGCCTCAATATGGCGTAAGTGTGAACGGTTTGAACTGTTCCAAATTGTACCAATGCGGAGGGTGCCACGTCAGAGCTTGGCGAGCTATGCGTGGTCAAATTTCTCACGCCGAAAACAGTAATAATTATGGGCCGCATTCCCCTGAACCTGAGGAAACCACCGACAGGGCGACGTCGGATGGGACCGCTCGGGCGAGGGTGCAAGAATAACAGGGCCAACGGAGGTTTAACGCCCAGGACTAGGATGACGATCTGTGCTTCCAACGCACGGACGCCTGCATCGGAAGCACACATCGAAGATCTGATGCTGCGAGCCAGGAAGATCAAGTATCGGACTGAGCGAGACGATCCTCGCCCGCTACACGCCGTATAAGAAACTGGAGAAGGACCGCTCCTCGGAAAATGCGACAGCACAAGCGTTAGCGGTGCTGGCGTCCTCGTCAACACGCACTTCGAAATGAACATCGATTCGTGCGAAAATCTGGCGACTCGAATCGGACGTTTGCGATTGAGAAGATGTGGTTCAACTTCAGCTTTGACAATCTTCGTCGCCTACGCATCAACATCAAGCTACGACGAGGATGAGCTCGAAGCGTTCTATTAGGTTATCCCATTCAAAAATGCTGAGACATATAGAGCAACCGCAGAAGAGAAAAGGGGATAGAGCAGCTGGCTACTATGCCATTTGGAAGCTAGTACTTCTATGCTATGTATCCGTGAACTTTGGCGAACCTAACCATAGAAGTTCTCGAGATACTGAAAAGAAGCCCGAGTAGTGCAAATCGGAGCCGGACTTTCAAATCAGGCGCCATAAGTGGGAAGTGCGCTGCTCAAATTTGACCTGCGATGGACCAGTAGTTGTTTGTAATGGTGCTGTCGAAATACAAGGTAGAAGATTTGGTAAGCCCGAAGAAAGAAGAAAGGAAGAAATATTGCTTGTGCCTGAACTGCCGTCTCAGTAATGTTGCACAAGGAAAAAGTGGAGAAGTCAAGCGCTGGATGTCTGATCACAGAGGCTGGACCCTTGTCGAGCTTCCCCGCGAGACTGAAATTCCTGCTGCAACTGCTGTCCAAGTTATGTCCGATAAATTGAGGACGGTCAAGAGGGTTTGCGTATGGGTACCTAAGTTTCTTGTAGAAGCCGCTCGTTTCCAACTGTTCTGGTCAGTCGAGAGTACCCTCCGAGGGCAAACGCTACAATGTTTCGAAATTCGCCAAAATTGGCATCAACAGCAATTTACTCGCACTAGTTGGAAAAGCGAAGGTATCAGAGGTCCAAAGGCTCTTGGGGCACTGGGAGCGGGTCATTGGTGAAGAAGCGATCGTAGGGATCTACTTAATTCAAAGCCAAAATATTACTTTTTTTAAATCTATTTTCCTTTTCGTTTTATGTGAATGAAATTTTGGGCACTTTTGAATGGGATGACCTAATATATGGTAGTGAAGGAGTTGAACAAGGGGGGGGGACCATACCTTTTTAAAGGTCATCGTCGGTGATTTCAACGCTAAGATCGGACCAAGAAGTACGGCTGAAGAACTTCACATCGGAACTCACGGAATAGAATTTAATGTTCAGTGTGAAAGCTGTCTCAGATTACCATGCCGACCCATATCACCCATGGTAACTCGCAGTTCCCGAGGCCCTACTCTCTACGCTGGACACGGGAGTCTCGTGGTGGACAATTCCATAATGAGATCGACCACATCATCTTCAATCGAAGGTTTTGCCTAACCGATGTCGCTGTTGTTCCTCAGTTCTACACGGGATCAGACCACCGTCTCCTTCGCAAAAGACTCCTCTTTTTGATGCAAGGAGAGAGAGCCGCAAAGTTCAAGAAGCAACGTCTGAAGAACATCATCAGTTGGATCACTTCACTCCACTCGCTGGGCCCCTGGAGGATTCCGTTACCGACAACAACGACGACGGATACGAACGGCTCGTCGCACACCTTCACGACTGCGTAAAAAGTCAGTTTCAAGATTACCAAGAAACGACTATCTTTGGAAACTCTCTTGATTCGCCAACGTGGAGCCGCACGAGCCGCAGACATTACCAGCTGACGTCTGAGCTTGCGAAGCTATGCAGAGAAGCGATGAAGGAAGACCACAAGGAAAGAAGAGCAGCAATACAGGTGGAAGCCGCAGAGGCGGAGAGCATCCGCAACCCCGCCGCGCATTCGCCAACTGTAAGACCAAAATGACTGTTCTCCGACGTCCGGACGGAACACATCCAGAATGCTAATGGAAGAGGTCATCCGGGCTTCTACTCTGATCTCTTTTACAGCCAAGTCCACCATATCGCATGCAGCAGGATGGATACATCGTTCCTGCAGTTCTCCCTTCCGAAGTCCGACATGCCATCTCGTCTGAAGAATCGCACGGCACCCGGTCCCGACAGAATCAGAACTGAACATTTGAAAAATTTCCAGCCACTTCTTGTCGGTATGGAAGGTACCCACCTCGTGAAAAACAAGCAGGAGTGTTGCTACAAGTAGGGAGACGTGTACGACACTGGCAATCATCGCCCAATGTGCCTGCTGTCTGTAAACTACAGACTCTTCACAAGACAGGATTGGCAGAACACTAGGCGAAGGGCAGCCATGCGAAGCAGGGTTTCAAGAGGATTCAGCACGATTGATGATGATAACGAAGCTGATCGAAGTAGAGAGTACGAAATGCCGTTATTTCTCGCGTTCATCAACTTGAAGACAGCCTCTGTCTCCGTCGAGACAGAAGCGGTTCTCGAAGCCCTGAACAACCAGGTTGTTCCTACTCAGTACATCAGGATTCTTCGTGAGCTCGACAGCAACTTCACGACCAGGATCTCACCACTCTACAAGAAGATCATCATCGACGTGAAGAGAGGGGTTGGGTAGGGCTACACCATCTCGCCCAAGCTCTTCTGTTTTTCCTCGAAGATGTCATGCGTCAGCTAGAATGGGAAGACATGGAAGTGAATATCGACGGTCGGCAACTACACCATATCCGCTTTGCTGACGACATCGTTTTGATAACACCAAATATCGAGCAAGCGGGGCGAATGCTGGCTGATTTCGGCTGCGCCGGTGGAAAAATCGTTCTACGACTGAACTTAACGAAGACGATGTTCATGGTGGACGGATTAGTTTCTGATGCCCCATTCACGCTGAACGACCATCGAATGCTCTAGGTATGTGTACCTGGGTGGTAAAATCAATATGATGAACGACTTAGCATCAGAGCAGAGCAAGAGAAAGCGAGCGGCTCGGAGAGTTTTCAAGAACATCGAGAGAGTAGCGAAGTACACGAAGAACACTGGTGCCCACCTCTTCGATTCCGCGGTCCTTCCTGCTTTGACTTGCGCCTCAGAGACCTGGACTCTATGAAAGAAAGATGAGCATAAGTTGGCGTTATTCGACGCGCCATCGAATGTTATAATATTGGTGAGCTGTTTTTCGGATGAGATAAACAAACTTCAGTGTTCTATCTAATGTAGGAAAGTGGCTGTCTGATGATTAGCAGTTAGTCCCTTTGTGGGGATTACTGTTCCCTCAGATGTGATAGGTGCGGTACAGGCGTCGCATCAATTGCCAAGAAGGCTTTCCCTCTCAAATTACGTTTCAGGAATCGGTTGCGGAATCATATGAAATTATTGGTATGGGCGTTGATGTGACCCGTGCTACATACGAGTAGTTGTAGTTCACAAGAGGTCATCATGTCCAGCTGCAATGTTTGAGCAGATGCTGATGATATCGGTGACTAGTAGTCACCATCACCTCCCTTATTGAACTCGGGTACTTTGAGCTGCCTGATATATGCTGTCATACAAGTGAAGCCCCCTCCCCCAAGCGAACGCCTTGCAAGCCAGGCGTTTTGTCCAGATGTGTAGATGTCTGAATCTCGAGTAGTTAGTGTTCAGGATACGCATAGGCTCAACATTCTGGACCTTGTTCTGACCAACAACCTGAAGCTTGAAAGGATATTTAGATCCAGGGCGCCAGTAGGTAGCAGCGACCACGCAGCTGTCTCTTATAAGCTCAAAGGTGAGGTTAATTAACAATAATTAAGGCGAGACTTCTGAAGCACAGATTTCGACGCACTCACAGAGTACCTTACAAGGGAATGGTTTAAACTTCGCATGGAACTTTGGAAAGAGACCTAGGTTCATCGATAGGGACTCGAATGCTGATTACAATATGCAGATCAAAAGTGCTACGGGGACCTCCCGGACGAGATCTGGGTGGTCAAAGTTTGAGTTCGGGCTCGTAAGCTCTGCTGATCGGTGCCTCGGCAGTGCCACCGTGGCCTCGTGGTAATGCGTCTTGCCTTTCAGGTCAAACCCATGCGGGTTTGCATCCGGTTGGCGCGAAAGTCTTTGCTTCGCTTCGTATAAGAGCTTCAACTCTAATTTTCGAAATTCTTCCGAATTTACGGCCCAGCAGGGCAAGTAGATCAAGTACATCAAGTATACGACGTACTCGATCTAGTATGGATGTGGTCATATCTGCCCTCTCTGAACATATTACCTATCCGATAATTCAAAGTTTTAGCGAGAAATTCGTTCATGGGAGATTTCGACCTTCTGAACACGAATATCACATCCTTCGACGAAAAAACGCTCGTCTGGCCAAGTTGCGATTCTGGGCAAGACTTTGCAAACTCGTGTGCGTTTGACTTGAAAGCAAGACCATTACCACGAGGCCACGGCGGCACTACCGAGATATCGATCAGCAGCGCTTACGAGCCACTCAAACTTTGACCACCCAGATCTCGTCTAGGAGGTCCCCGTAGCACTTTTAATCTGCATATTCGTATTCAGCATTCGAGGCTCTATCGATGTACCTAGGTCTCCATTCAAAGTTCCATGGGAAGTTCAAACCATTCCCTTGTTAGTAACGTCGACTGATACAGATCATAAGGATCCGTCGACTCAGTCAATGAAAAATACACTGCTGCACATAACGATAGTTCCACCCTTACTTTAACCTTCCAGAACTCCTTTGATGAATCTTGTCGCTTTTTTATGCATACTATCAATCCAAGGCTCCCTCGATGTACCCCGGCTTCCAATTAAAGTTGAAACCATTTCCTGATAGGTGGAAGATAAATCATCACTCACTATACCACTATATATAATTTGCTATGTCTGTTTGTTTGCTTGCTTGCTTGTTTGTCTGTCTGTCCAAAAATTCGGCTCGACCTGAAGAGCAACTTGGAGAGATCGGGTCAATGTGCGGATGGGTAGGACATGGGACAATGTGTGAAGAGCGCATATGACCTATGCGAAGCCTTGCCCACAGTGGGTCGGGCATGCGCCGAAAGTTGGCTGTGTTGCAGAATAAAAGTTGTAATTCGCTACCGATGCAGCCCAGAGGTGGAGGAAAAAAGTGGAATAAGGTTAGCAAGGGGTTGTCAGACTAGTCAGTGGAGACATACCCGCAATGAGCGGGCGTACTTGAGATAGGCGGTGCTTCCTACAAAATCCATTAACTCTGTTTCCGAGAGTTTAAAAACCGCAAAAAAAGTCTATTTAGGAGGGCAACACCTGGGGAGAGTTCGGAAGGCCCGAGGTGTGTTGGGACCCACCCACAGTGGGCGGAGCTTGCCCTTGACTGTAGGGTGCCATTTCAAAAAAATTTGTAGCTTGCTTCCAGAGCACTCCAGAACCCGAAAACGTGGGTTAAGGTCAGCAAAGGGTCGCCGGTGAGGAATGTGGGGCACAAACGATGTGGGCGGAGACTGCTCCGAAGTGGGCGGAGCCAGACAAAAAAGGTCTGTAAACGGTTCTAGGACACTTCAAAGACCGTCGAAAAGTGGGTTAAAGTCAGCAAAGGGTCGCCGGTTAAGAAATGTGGAGCACACGTTGTGGGCGGAGCCTGTCCCTGTGGGCGGAGACAGACAAAAACCCGTCAACTGTTCCAGACCACTCCATACACTGCTTAAAAGTGATATTGGTCAGTAGGGATCACCCGTCGATGCAAGAAACTTAAAAATTTGTGGAACAGTTCCAGCACTTCACACAGTGCGGGAAAAAGTGGACTAGGACAAGCGGGGTGTCACCGGTTTGAGTGTGCAAGACCAACCCACTGTAGGCGCGGCGTGCAGCCAGGTGGGCGGAGCCAAACGCAGGAATCTGTAAAACGGCTCTAGGACAGACTCCAGAAACCGCAAAAGGCGAGCAAAGATGTGCAGGAGCTCCGCTATAGAAACACAGTCGTCATCCAGGCACTTGATTAGGGCGGCAAGGGGACGCGGCTGCGGCGTGTCGCGAGCGCGGCGACCAGCTGTTTCCAGCCTGTTTCAGCCATTTTCGCCCTAATTCACGCTGTTTTGGCTGCTTTCTCACAATTATTTGTTCCCTGTTTTCACAAGGTAAATTATGACTGAGATTCCTCTGATTTTTGCGTACAGTTAAACAGTTAAGCAGGCAACTGAATAAATACCTGAAAAATCGCAAAAACACTCCATTGCAAAAATAATAAAAAACACTTCACGTCCTAATGTACTTCATAAAGACAATAAAACAACCAACTTTAACAAAACTAAAAAATACAGTGAAAATTAGGGAGAAAATGGCCAGGCTGGAAACAGCTGATCGCCGCGGTCGTAACGCACCGCAGCCGCGTTGCGACCCTGTGGGCGAGCGAAGGTCAAAAATTTACGACTTAGCTGCAGAGCAGCATAGGCTCCGGTGACAAGTGGGTTGAGGTCCACAAGGGGTCAGCGGACGAAACGGGGAGACAGCCGAAAATGGGCGGCTACTTCCGAGATGGGCGGCGCTTGCTGCGAAATTTCGTGGTTCGGATCTGAATGAGCTTGGAAATCAGGAAAAACTTTTGGGAAAGAGAAACATAAAGCGAGAGTTGAGTACGTCTGTGATGTGTTCAGGCCACAGTGGGTAGAGCGTGTTCTCAAGCACGAGTACCTAATTTCGTTGTAATGCATAGGCCATCATACTCTTAAACACCTGTCGTCACAGGTACATTTGATTCCAGTTGGTTCGCTGGCTGACGCCGGCGCGACTCTCTAAGGTTGCGTTTACACTTTGAGGCAGCGTAGCGTAGCGCTTCTAGCGTAAGCCAGCGGCAGTGTCGGGGAAAGGATGCATATCGATCTAGCTTCCCAGCGTCACCAGCGCACGCTGGCGTATCGAGAGCACGGGAAGCATAGCTATCGATCTAGCTTCACCAGCGTTTCTCCAGCGTTTTCCCAGCGCATGCGACGGGGCTAGAGAGCTAGAGAGTGTTGAAGGTAGGGGAGTACAAAATACTCGCCTACTCTCTAGCCCCCCTCTAGCCTCGTCGCTGCAAGCGCTGGGAAGACGCTGGAGAAACGCTGGTGAAGCTAGATCGATAGCGTGCTCTCGATACGCCAGTGCGCTGGTGACGCCGGCTTTTCTCTCATCTGCGCACTTAATCAACACTACCCATTACCACAATTTCGTAGACGGTAATAGTGCTAAAAGTAGCGGGTATGATGTTACTGGTCAAGGAGTGTTGACAATGTGTACAGGTGAAAGAAAAGCAGGATGACTGTTGAGTATCCAAACATGTAAAAGGAGGTACGCGCGCCGAAGCCGGGCCGTATCACAGGAGGCACGCCGGCGTCAGCCGGCAAGCCGACTGCTATATCATAATAGGACTGCATTCACTGCATTCACTACAACTAGACTGTCACCTATTTTCAAATAACTTACTTAAACAATATAGTGGATACCATATATCCATTACGTTGACAACATTGACATAAAATTGAATAAAATTCAAAGAGCTCACCGTAGTTCGCGACATATATGCTGCGAGTTTCAAGAACCGCCTTCAAAGAATTGAACATCGCATGACGTCCACTGATAATTGCTGCTAGCAAAGCAGCAGACCTGCGGAGCTTCTCTATTAGCTCCTGAAATGAAAAAAATTTCAATGGAAAAAATGAAAACAAAGCTAAACTCCTCGTACTTGGGTGTAGACTGTTTCGGCGCCCACTTCATCTGAAATTAAACAATGAGGTTCGAAAAACTCATTTTTGGGGATGAGTCAAAAACGGAAAAAATTCGACTGACTACACAAAGCTGGTGCTCACCTTCTGGTAATGACTGCATTAGAGGTGTGAAGTTCTACACGTTCGTAACAAAACTTTAAAAAACTTGCACCGAGTTGGGATTACCGTAAACCGACGAACCAGTGCACTGAACTGCGCTGCGGTTGGTTGCGCTTCGTGAATTCGGAGCCCCATTGGCAGCACCCTTCTTTTTGTAAGCAGTGAACCAATGGGGAAGTCAGTCACCCCATATGCAACAGAAACCCTTTCATCGTGACCACAAGCTTCAAAAGCACTTTCACAAATACTTCATAATAAACATTAAGCATTAACATACTGGATTGTTCAGTCGACTTGGATGAGCCCTCAGATGCAGACGACAACTCGATGGGAAAAATTGACATTTTTGTTTTGAAGAGAGGTAAATCCGGGTCGAGACGTCGCATCACCTCTATAGCACGTTTCAGGGCTTTAACTTGAAAGCAGCAACAGTGATGAAAGTATTCAAAGAAATTTCTGAAAAAAAACGGAAATAGTCATGGAAGAAAAATTGGAGGTTGGAAAAAATGTGAGCAGTAATCAGAAAACGTCTACGAATGGTTTACGGGACTGGCTGAAAGGGATACCTACAGATGACTACAAAACTTATTGAAGGCAAGTGGCACGATCAAGTTAGAATCATTTCTATAACGAGCGAACCTTGGAATGGTAGTAGTAAAAGCGACCTTGCATATAATCTTGAACGATGAACTGAAAGAACTGAGTGTGGGCACATGACACAAAAATATAAGTTCACGCGGTTGGGTTACAGTATTCCACCCCAAAAACTCCTTAGGCCACATAGTCCCGCGCCCCGTTGTGTGCATTTAAGACCAACACAATTAATCCCACGCGCAATTTTGGGGGACTGACAACCTGGGCCTATAAGTAAATGCACACGACTGGCCAAAAGTTAATTAGGTGTGTGGCTGCGGTGATAATGTGATGAGGATGATCAAGCTATGAGAAGCCCCAAGTTTCATTGCACGCTTTTCTGAAATACGAATGAGTTACAATTTAATGTACCGGACCTGCGCATCTCACGCACGGAAAGAACCCACCTCTACCTTTGTGTGGTAACAGGTCAGTGTCCTCAAAGGCAAACAAAGTGCACTCACCTCCGTGGGTTCTGATGCTTACCTGTGCGAGGTGAATAGACTCGCAACTGTAGTAGCGTGCTACTTCTTCCGGTCAAAAATGCATGGGAACGGGGCTGGAAAGTACCCGGGTTCAGTCTCCATACTCGCATGGCCCAATCACAGCCGAAAGCGCATCTTGCTTGCGCCCTCGCACTTCTGGTTATTTTCTTCTACTCCATGTTTCCCTGTGGGATGATGGGGCTGCACACTGAGGATAGCGCGGGTGGAGCATGAGACGGCCTACGATTATCGCTATCCTCCAGCGCCGTTCCAGTACGTTTTTGCGCCGAGAAAGTGGCACGCCACTGCAGCTGCAGACGCATGCACCTCGACATGGAAAGGACCACTCTTGAAGGTGAGTGTAAAGTTTGTCTTCAATATCCCCGATAGACTCCTCACAACCCTACCCCTTGACCGGACGGAGTGCGGTATATAAAGCGTACAAGCTTGTTAGGGTTGCATTGCCAGTGAGATTTTAAAGATCATAGAATTCTAAAAGAGTTTCTTAATGTGGTGAACCATTCAGGGAACCTTAAATCAATGTGTTGGTTTTGCCAGTGCAAGTTTGGGTAATTTTGATGTGTGAAATGGAAGACGTTTCTTATAAGAGCAATTCCAATTTTTCTAACCAAGCATCTTGAATAAAACGTGAGATGAACGACAAATTTGGATTTCATCTCGAGTTGTTCAGCAGCCTGTGAAGGCTCGGACCATGAACCCCGTACGACATAGATGGTGCGACATAAACTGAAAGCTGAACTTGCACCTCTTTGGTGCCATTTTCACTAAACGCTTGATCTACCCTGGTCCCAGCGAAAAAAGTGCTTTTGCTTCAAGGTCGTTTCTACTCTCCCTTTATATTCTCTTACAAGTTAGATGGACTTATCCCAGGTGAGCTTACACTGACTTCAAGAACCTCCACGAAACACAAAAGGTAAGCTGGAACGAGGGAAAAAATTGGTTAAAACTGCCATGGGCCTCAACAAAATGTGTGATGCTTGCAGGTTTCAGAGACTTCTGTCCACCTTTGGGACTATGTTATCCTCAGGTCTCAAGACAACCCAACTGAAGTTATCTCTTTATTGGTGTAAAATTCACTTTTTTGCTTCAAAAAACGACGTCAATCTATAGTTACTACAAAAGCACTGTGATACATTGTTAACATCGTCGCAGTCAGTCGAGGCGATGTCGGGAACGTTTGAATGAGCACGTCGCCGGCTGCCTTATCTACCAGTAGTGATCGGTTAGTAATTGATTTAGTGAAGTCAAGATACATGCTATGTGGTATGGAGATTCGCATGGCCGTGCTTATTTCTTTTCTCGATGAGCCAGGGTCAACGGCACTATTCACTATTACTACCAGATTTTGGCAGAAACGGCCCGGATCTGATCGACTTTTTCTACGGGCTGTGTCGGTGCGCATTTGGCTGATAAGTTAGGTTTCTAGGGTTAATGTCGACCTTCCTGACCGAATATCAATCCTTGGCCTGAATTGCCTGCGCGCCCGCGCCATAGGCGACAGCGGCTTTGAGGGCATTTTGGAGCGGCTCGGCCTGCCGGTAGCGCAATAGGCAGGAGCGGTTTCAAGACGCTGCTGGAGATGCCGATATTCGTGATTAGGAGGCCTCAAAACTATCCTAGTGCGTGCAAGTTTTCCGCGGATTTCGCTGATCTAGGCTCGGCTACTTGGCGCGCTCGGCGCCCTGTGCGCAGCTGGGGGCGCATTGGCCAATTTTCGTAGAGCCGCAGCGAGCGGCACTGCTTGTATCGTTATTCATGGAATGGGCTATCGAATTTACCCTTAGAATCCATTACTTTCAGCCCAAATCACCCAGTAGAAAAAATAGTCGCATAAAAACCCGCGCGCCTCGTTTTTCCGGAATCTGCGCTGCGCTAGTGAATAGCTGAATAGTGCCGGGTCCCTCCAAATATGGCTTTTCGCGGCAATCGCGTCAGCGGGATCTTATCTGTTCCCTCTAGTGATGCAGCGTCGTGGGGGTTGCTTTACATGAGATCGCAAGGGTTATTATGCTGAATCAGCGCGAACCGTTTAGTCCTTTGCAGTGGGCCCGTGGTGTATGCGACCTCGACATTATGATTACATGGCGCCATTCCGGAAGAATTTGACAGTACCTCTTGTGCTCTTATCTTAATTTGCCTTGTCTGATAATATTGTGGGAGTAGCTGTTACGTAAACTTGTCTGCTTTTCAAGAATCGTTGTAGGATCCGTTCCACTATGTTATTAACCATGCGCTCGCGTGTGACGCCGGCGCTTTCGACCGATTCTGCATAGCCCTGCTTGCCGCCGTCGGCCTGCGGCGCGTGCTTCGCCAGCTGCTCGGTGTTTTCTTTCTGACAGTAATTTTCTAGCACGCCAGTATTCCGCTTTGTAGTCCTTGTACTTTCCTTTTTTTTCCGGCTGCTCTGCAAGTCACTTGAGCCCTATTTTACATGTTTTTCTTTTTGACGCCACCTCGGAGCAGGCCCCCGGCCTCACAATGTCTTCGTACCTACAATCCGTGTCACCGGCCGACCCTTCTGCTGACGCTTAATTCACGTACTGGCTCCGCCACTCCGGCGCTGGGCTGCCTCACTAATATGTTACCCCCATTTCTCATATTCTGTGTGACCCTTGCTGACCTGATTCACTTTATTCCCCTGGTCATTCGGCAATGCTCTGGAACCGTTTTACTGACTTTTTTGTCTGACTCCGGCCCACTTCAAAAGCAAGCCTCCGCACTATATTTTGCTCCATTAATCCTCACCTGGCCGACTTCTTTAGGCTGCACCTCTTAGTCATTTTTCGCGTTTCTTTGGTAGTGCTCTTGATTCGAGTTACAATCTTTTTAAAATGAATACTGCGATGTTAGGCAAGCTCCGCCCTTACTCGATGGCGCGCGTCTCAACACACGTTTTGGCAATGCCCTATTATTCTGCCTAGATATTTACGTTCCTACATCTGAGTTTTTTGCGACATTTTGCTAAACACTCTCGCTACGGGCTCCCGTTACTTGATTTTGCGAGAAGCACGCGCGCACCTTTGAGTACGCCCCTGCCATTTTTGGGTGCTGGCCTGCTATAGTCTTAGTCTCGAGCGCACTCTTAGCTAACCTTATCCCTTATTTTTCCCCACTTTAGTGCGCGGCGGAGCGATATTTATGAACATTGTGTTCTTGTGTGAACCCAAACTTTTTTGGCGAAGTGCTGCGCATTTGTGTGGCTGGTGGCTTCGCATAGGGTCAAGTGCTGTTGTTTATATTATTCGTCCCATGTTCTACCGATCCCACCTTGACCCGACCTCTCCAATGTCTGTTCTTCTACGCGGTGACGATATTCCCGGTACAGATCTAAACAAAAACAACAAACAAACAAACAGCAAATCTTATAAACAAACAAACAGACGAAGCGAATTATATATATGGGGTGATAAATTATGGCCTTTGAAAGCTAAAAAACTTGCGTTCGCAGAAAATTCTCCACGTTATTTTTGTGATGTTCCGCAGCGGGCAAACTGCCGTTGTAATTGAGCTACAGCAAAGCAGTTGTGCACATTCAAAAGAGACAACCCTTCTAGTTTTCCCTGCCCAGTAGAACTCCGCTCTAAGTTATGTCAGAACCAAGCTATTCTCATTGAAAAGTGAAGAGCTCGTAGTCGCCCAAAATTCTCCGCGTTATTTTCTGTCCAGAGGCCTTCATGCAAGCTTGATGAAACCTGTAGTGTATTTCGCATAGAGCTTGGCCATAAACTTGAATCGTGCTTAGCTCTGCAAAAGATGGTTTCTGAATGCACTTGTACCCTATTAAAATACTATTACTAAGCGATGGGCCGATAGCACCATACCTTCATATTATTTCGTTTCGAGGGTGTCATTGTAAGGTTTCTTTGAAGTTCCACTTCCTGCATTACACTTCTTAGAAACAAATAGCTTCAAATTCCAGCACTTTTGTTCCATTGATTTGTATTCCACAACCCACAACATATACAGCTACGTTCTGGAGAACACAGCGGGTATTTCCACACACACTACGCAGTCACTGGGGGCGGGAGGGGGGGAGGGGTGCGGACACCCCTTTTCAGGAGGTGAGGGGGGGGGGTGTAAAAACCCCTTTTCGGCGACGTGATGCTTGACCATGCTCGTTACAACCCGCCGAGTGACTCCACATCAACTGTAGCGTGGTGTATACGCGACACTCTCATTGGACGATGATGCGAATAGGCGGAGACAAATGGGAAAACCTTTGCGGTTTCATGGTCAGTTGCGACATCGTCCATAATAAACTGAAGTGGAGACAGGAACCATGTAATGGCGTGACAGAACAGTAGAATTGTGTCTAACTAGTTACATATTTCTGCAAAATCTACCGTACACACTGCACAGCACTGTCACGCCCCCTCCGTTACTGGGTTTGACTGCAAATGGAGTTGTGTCACAGGAGAAAACATTCAGAACCATTTGACACATAATGACCCTTAATTTAGCGACATGCTCACTGTAGGTTTTAACTTTCAATTTTACAACTATTCAAAGTAGTGAAGTTGCTGCTTAACTACAATGCTATCAAGGGGTAACTTGTAGCTGACACAAGAGCTGTAGATTAACTAACTATCGTTCTCGATAGTCGACTTCAAAAGCAAGAGGTTGAGTTGGATCACAAAAGAGATCAGTTTCAATGTTCAAAATTTGGCCTAACCTATTAGCACTGCTGCCGGAGCAGAGCATGGATCGTGGTTGATTAACGCTGGGTGGCAGGAGGCAAACTGCAGAGTTTTCGCAATCCAATATCATGTTTCAAGGGAGCCAGTGAAAAAGTCAAAAAACAAAAAATGTTTGTGAAAAGGTCTAAGAAAATAATATATTCATTTCCGTGAAACGCTGTCGTTGCCATCATAAGTCACAGAAATGTTGAAACAGTTTGTATGAAAAGTATTCAAGCTCTTCTGTAGTGTAATTAGGCCACCCTAAAAATACTCACGGGTGCGACGCGAAATTACAAACACATACCTGAACTGAAACCAGCGAATACGTGAATAAGATGAGACGGAAAGACAATCTGACTACACACTTAGGCGATTACCTGAACTAATAATTCAGGGCTGTTTATCTCCACATGAAATTCGGATGTCATAGTGTCAGCCAACTAGAATCATCAGCCAATTAGAATCAATCTAGATGGGGCCGAAGTGAACAAGAACACCCAATCTTGAAAAACAGGGAAATGAAGAAGGAGTGGACGGGAAAAAGTCCATCACCCTCAAGGATTTGGAAACAGGAATGCTGCGAGCCTCTTAGGCTGCGTTCATACTTTGCGGTAACGTCCACCGGACCAGGGAAATATGCAAATTGTTCTAGCAAACACCAGCGTCCAGGAGTGGAGATGATGGGGAAGTAGGCGGAAGCAGACTGCTGGATTATGCGTGAAGAAATTGCGGCGTCTGCAAAACGTACTACTGCACAATAAGTACAAAATATTTGCATTCCCGTAATTAAGCAGTTGTACAGTGCAGCTGCATACACCGCAGTTTCAAGAAGGTTAATCCAGCAGTCTGCTCTTTCCCACTTCCCCGTACTTCACCAGCATGCTATCCTCTAACTTCCCTATACCCTCCATTCCTGGATCCGCTCCTGGGCGCTGGTGGACACTGGTGAACGTTGGCTGCCCCTAGATTGACGCTCCTGGGCGCTGGTGGACACTGGTGAACGTTGGCTGCCCCTAGATTGATGTCTAAGTTTCCTAGTCGTTGGTGGACGCAAAGTATGAACGCAGCCTAACCATCACCCCCAGGGCATCCGCAGGCGACGTAATTGGTGATATCAACGAAGGGCAGGAAGTTTTTTCGAATTGCATCTCAAAAACATCTCAATCTCAAAATTGCATTCATAACCAAGTCGTTATAATAGTGCAAAAATAAGAATAACCCCAAAAACAAAATCATGCTTGGTCAAAGTACCTTCATTTGTACTAATTTGGTACCATGTAACCAAACGGTTCTTTTTAACGATCGGTGCGCTCCAACAACCGAGGCAAAACCTCTTTCTTGAAAGAAAAGAAGAAATAGGGATAAGAAGAATGAGGTAGGAAAAAGACGTGCCGTTCGGAAATGTCTGTCGCGTTGCGGGCCTCTAACGAAGAGCTTCAGAGCATGCGCTCACAGACGATGTAAGAGGCACTTTCAACGAATTCAGGGAAGTTTTTTCGAATTATATCTTGAAAGACCTCTAACGTAAAACTCAAAGTAGGAGCATAACAGCGAGGGAAACAACAGCAGAATTCAAACCATTGTTCGTTACAAAAACCTTTATCCATACTGCTTTGGTGTTTGACCAAAACGCTCCTAACCGACTTCCGTGAAGCCCAACAGGAAAAGAAAACCAATCATGAGAGCGAAGAAGGAACATGAAGAAGAAGAGGAGACGGCAAAAAGTTTACCGCCCACGTACCGCTTCAAAACCGGAACGCTGCGCTTCTCAAGCAACAGCCGCAGGGCATACGCACGCAGGCGACGTAACTAGTACCTTCAAAGGAGTACGGGGCTTGCTTCAATTTCCTCCTGAAACAGCATTTTGACGGGAAATGTTGGAGTCTTTCATAAACCGGGGAAAAACCCTCCTCGATTCTTACTACTGAGACGAAGTTACTGGAGCGATAATTTCGAAAGCGGATCAGCGTCACAGCAACTTTATCGTAAACGCCTTTCCTTTCGAGTTTGTGGATAATCAAGGCCAGATTTTTGACTTTCCTCAAAAACTCAAATCACCAAGTTCTGCAGAATCCTTGAGCTAGAAGGCTCGACTTTTTATGTGAAGTGTACCTCCGACTTCTTTTGCGCGCGTTATTAAGGGGTACAGTCTTCATCATTGCGGACCGGTGAGGCGTGTCAGCCGGTATGAGTGTGCACACTGTTGAAGCCGTTTCTCACGTCCTTTT
>MU912061.1:97970-120243 GCA_036418165.1 Cooperia oncophora
AAAGTAGGAGCATAACAACGAGGGAAACAACAACAGAATTCAAACCATTGTTCGTTACAAAAACCTTTATCCATACTGCTTTGGTGTTTTGGACCAAAACGCTCCTAACCGACTTCCGTGAAGCCCAACAGGAAAAGAAAACCCAATCATGAGAGCGAAGAAGGAACATGAAGAAGAAGAGGAGACGGCAAAAAGTTTACCGCCCACGTACCGCTTCAAAACCGGAACGCTGCGCTTCTCAAGCAACAGCCGCAGGGCATACGCACGCAGGCGACGTAACTAGTACCTTCAAAGGAGTACGGGGCTTGCTTCAATTCCCTCCTGAAACAGCATTTTGACGGGAAATGTTGGAGTCTTTCATAAACCGGGGAAAAACCCTCCTCGATTCTTACTACTGAGACGAAGTTACTGGAGCGATAAGTTTCGAAAGCGCATCAGCGTCACAGCAACTTTGTCGTAAACGCCTTTCCTTTCGAGTTTGTGGATCATCAAGGCCAGGTTTTTGAGTTTCCCCAAAAGCTCAAATCACCAAGTTCTGCAGAATCCTTGAGCTAGAAGGCTCGACTTTTATGTGAAGTGTACCTCCGACTTCTTTTGCGCGCGCCATTAAGGGGTAGAAGCCGGCTGAACGAGGAGTACCATGGCTGAACATAAATGTGAGAGCGGAGAATGATTTTCTGCTGAATGCGTCTGTTGAAAAGTATGAACGGTAAGAGCTACATCATAGTTTAACATTAAAATGATGAGACACTGAAGGAATGAATGAATGTTCGTACGGGCGTTCAGCACTCACGCATACAGTGGAGTATCCAACCCAGTTGAAACAAATCACAGTAATCGTAAATATGAATTAAACAATAACAAACCTGGGGAGTATTGCAGTAACCGCATTATCGTCTTTCCGAAATCTGCTGACCCGAAATATGGTAAAATTAAAACCATGGAAAGATAATATGACGAAATTCGACCATCCAAATATTCGATATTGTCAAGGGCTGACATACTTGTGACGAAATACCAGGAGAAGAAATAAGAAGTCCATTTTTAGATCATAGGGTCAGTATACACACACTGACTATGAAGTTTGGTAACGCATAGAAATAGGACATCAAGACCATCAACAGCAAGCGCAAAAGGGGAACAGTCTCCATAGACAATGATATGTCCACCAGCCACCGTAAGAAAGGGAATCGCGGTGGGACCCACCTGCCCCTTTTGCTAAGGCGTATCGCCACATACTGGCGAGAATTTCCTGCAGTGATGACAGAACGTCGACACTTAATCACAGCAGGCTCTTTTATTTTTGCCTTGGTATTGTTTCAGAAAAAAAACGAGGAGTTGAAAATAGTCCTACTATATATAATCGGCTATGTCCGTGTGTGTGTGCGTCTGTCTGTTTGTCACGAAATTCATAGCACCTGAAGAAGAACTTGGAGGGGTCGGGTCATGGGGATGGGTAGGGCATGGGACAAAATGTAAATAGCACCCATGACCCATGGTAAGCCCCGCCCACAGTGGGCGGGGCGTGCGCCGAAAGTTAGCGATGTCACTGAAAAAATCATAACTCGGTTCCAGAGCAGTCCCGAGATGGGAGACAGTGCAGTAAAGTTAACAAAGGGCTGAAAGACCAAATAGAGGAGACACACTTGAAATGGGAGAGGCGTACTTGAGATGGGCGGCTTCCGTGTCACTGAAAAAACCCATAATTTGGCTACAAAGCAGCTCGGAGACGGGAAAAAGTGGAATAAGGTTAGCATGGGTTGGCAGAGCAAATGGAGGAGACAAACACTCGAAATGGGAGGGGCGTCTTGAGATGGGCGGTGCTGTACACGAAAGGTCGATAACTCGGTTCCCGAAAAAGTTTAAAGATCTTGGAAAAGTCCATGACGAAGATGAACATAGGCAAGAGCCCACCATGTTTGCGACGTGACTGAGTTCGCCCAATCAGGTGGGGGGGGGTGCCTCCGAACACGAGGTACCATTTGAAAAACGTTGAAAGTTTGGTGCTAGAAAACCAGAGACGGCGCAAAAAAATGGATTATGGTTTCCAAGTGCTCACATTTGAGATGTGCGAGGCACTCCTGTTGTGGGCGGAGCGTGCGCCGAGGTTGGCGAAGCCAAATTTTGAAAAAAAATTTCTCGTTCGTTTCTCGTTTCTCGAAAACGTTTCCAGAGCCTTCAGAGACCGGGAAGGAGTGGATTAATGTCAGCGAAGGCCCACCGGTTAAGAAGCGCCAAACATACCCAGCGTGGGCGGAGCGGCGGCGTGGTGGGTGGAGCCAAATCAAAAAAGTTGGTAAAACGCTTCCAAGGCACTCCAGAGACCGCCGGTAGAAGTGGGAATCATATGCCAGCATGGGTCGTCGCTCTGAGAACGCGAAGCCATACCCGTCGTGAATGAGCGCGAGCTGCGCGACCGCCAATTTTAACGATCTAGACGTGGCGCCTTTCGGATACTCCAGATACCGGTAAAAACTACGGTTTAGTTACGAAGATGTTCGACGTTCGCAATGTGAGCACACCCGTTGTCGGGGGGCATTGCGCGCAGGTGGGCGGGGCCAGTGGAAATTTCTAGAGCGGTTCCGGAGCACCCCGGACCTCGTCTGTGGATATGGCCCGGCCTTGCGGGCGTGACTATATCGCTCCTATATGATTTCCTATGATCAAATGCTCGACTAATACCCAGATTTTCTCTCATCTGCCTACTTGATCACGCTCCCTATTCCCTTCCAATACATGGGTTAGTTGTTGAAAATAGCAAGTATGATGCTAATTGCGAAGTTGACCATCTGTTTCCGGATAAAGAAAATCCCGCACGAATGATATTCAAGATGCGCTGAAAGAAGCAAGGCGAATCCGCTCCCTCAGAAGGAGGCCGCGGCCGGCGGTTAGCTGCGGGGCGACTTGGTGAGGGCTACGTACTCGTAGACTGCCCGAAGCAGATAACAGAATATCGGAAGTTGATCTTATAGTACTTGAAGAAACGGAGGCTAGACACTCAAAGACCCTTCGTACACTAATGTGCGAGGTTGATCCTTTTCATGGACGAAATGGGCAGCTCTGCAGATGTGAAAGTGAGCCCTTCTAGTCAGTTGTAAATATCTGACAGCGGAGCTGGTTGCATGTGGCCAACATGTTTGTTACTGGATACTGGTGTCTCAAATATTCCAGATAACGTGTTAAGAGTACCCTCGGAGCGTGCTCAATGTGCCAAAGACGTAACAATGGCGTCCAGCCTAACGTGCTATGATTAGACACATGGCTGTGCACAAGCAATTTTGGTGTCTTGCATGATGTTGCTAGTAGCATGTGATATAAAGAGCACTTCAGCTTTCACAACACTCAGATCCATTGCACACACTATCAGGTGTGGAGAAAGTGAACTTTTCTTGAATGCCGTGAGCCCAGTTATAAACTCGAGCAAAACGTGCGTCTTGCAGCAACCAAAAAAAACACGAACAAAGTGGCATCCGAAGAGATCTGCCTCAACGCAAAGTGGATTCGCAAACTAATCGTCAGCTCAGACAAGCCCAAGAAGAACCATCCCGTGAATTTTTGGTAAGTAGAACATCTTGACCGATATGTGATACAAAAGCCTGCTGCCACACATAGTGTTGAGGAAAGGCTCGGAGGGATTGCCATGATTGGCGTCGTCGGGAGCAGTTCCAACTTCCCAAGAAAGAGGTTCTGGGTCGTCGAAGTTCGTTGTATATGCAGTGATGCAGGGTTGAGTTGTAGAATGCTAGTGCTACGGTGGCTTAGTGAAAGGTTCTCGCTTTGCGACAAGAGCGTTGCTACCCGTTTCGCAAGCGGAAAACTTTCGTTCTATCTTACAAGGGCGACCCGCGAAGATGGGGGCCGTGACATGTGCAATGAGATGTGCATAGGTGGATGTGCCTTGAATCGCTGAACTCAAAACTCCCTCGAAATCTGCGAAACAAATCTCCGAATCTCCGAAAGAAGTTAGAGACAATTTATTCTTTGCTGTGTTCGCATAAGTTCAGAACAATGAGCAGGTAGGTCTCAGGCAGGCGGTCACTGGTATAATTTAGAAGCGCATTACTTCAAAGAAGCGAGGTCGCATGTTGGAAGACTTGGCTCATGCAATTCTTTGCTTTTGTTTAGTGCTCGATGAGCTTGCTCATTGTCAGCTTCCCAAGAGTTTACAGGTTTCACCAAAATGGCTTTCGTGAACCGATACAAGTGGAGCAACGGAGCTGCCCCTCCTCCCTCCCCTCCCCCAGTCGCCAAACTGCGCCGCCAATTCTTCTCCTCTGTCTTCTTCAATATTACATTGCTTTTATATTACACTGCATTACTTGCCCTTTCTCTTCCGCTTCTTATTAACTTAATTCTTGTCTACATATTCTACAATTTTCATATTGCTCTTAATTTTTTATCTTTAATACATTGAAGGTTGCGGTGTTCTTGCCGCGACTCCCTTTTACGCACTGTGCCTCTCAGCGTGCGTGAATTGTCTGCGATACACTAGGCTACGTAACGGAAGCCTCTGTGCCACGTGCCCTTTGCACGTTCATTCTATTTTCATTTGCGATCATCTCTCGCGTGAACGTCATTCAATAGAATTGTTTAGGTAGCATACATGGATCTAGTATACGAAAAGAGGATCTAAATAATATCAGGTTGGAAAGAAGTCCTGCGACACTTTGATTAAATTGTTCTAGAAAAAGACCAAAAACATTTTGAATGTTTTTACCCCTGATTAGTGGAGAGTGTCCTCTGAAATTTTTGTGGATGGTAACATGACGTGGAAACGTTCAATGCCTAGAAGTCCCACAAAGGTCAAGGTACTTTTCGACCTGTCCCATATTATGAGTTCCTGTAGGGCCACTCCGCCGTAGTCGGGAAGCTAACACCTACGTTGTCTTGAGGAAGGATATCGCTTGCCATGGCAGAGGGTAGCTTTTGCATCAGCGCTTCCAAACTGGACTTATTTAATTCGGAAGTAGGCAATGCATAGGTCGACCATCAACAGAATAGAATGAGGGCCATCTACTCAAGCTCCTGGAGGTCCAGCCTACTGTAACCACCAATAAGTTGGTCTTTCTCACTAGGCTCTACCTTACTGACAACTGCTATACTTCTCCGCAATCTCGTTTGAAAGAATCACGGATGCCTCAACCAGTCTGACAAAGCGCACCGAATAGCCGCGAGTGAGTTTTCTTTCCCTTGGACACACTGGAAAAACTTTTTGAGATCTTGTGGTTGGTAGCGAGTGTGGAGTCCTTGCGTACATCATGCACATGTCCCTCGCAGGATCTCTCAAAAAGAAAAGTAGATTGCTTAGCCAAAAACAGATGTGCATGGAATAAAGATTTCACTGTGTTATTGGTGGGACTTCAGAGAGATGTCGCTGGGTGCTGACACAGCAATGTCGACTACAGTCTACATTAATCAACATCGAAACACGCTCGATCCATCAAGTCACGCTTGAATTCAACCAGAAACGCTCTGCTTCTCTCTTCTACTTGGCAATGCGAAGGGCGCATGTGAGGATCAGGCCACTCCAAAAGATCTCGGATCTGATCGGGGAACGCAACCGTACCCAGCTCATTCACCAACCAGCCGGCTTCGCCGGCTGACACCGGCGCGCCTCCTTCTGAGATACAGCACGGCTTCGTCGAGCGGGCGCGGCTCCGCCGCGCTTACCTTCTTCCACACATTTCATTAGCCGCCTATATCAGGCTTTTACCCGAACAGGTGGTCAACATTCTTTGACCAATAGCATCATACCTGCTACTTTCAACACTATTACGGTGTATGGAGTGGTGGTAAGGAGCGTTGATCAAGTGGACAGATGAGAGAAAAGCCGGGTATTAGTCGAGCATTTGATCATACGAATGCAGGTAAGCGACGCCCCGCAAAGCCGGGCCGTATCACATAGAGGTCTGGAGTGCCTGGAGTGCTCTGGAACCGCTTGAAGGAATTTTTGAGGCTGGCCCCGCTCACCTTGACGCACGCTCCACACACAACAGGTATGCTTACACTTGTGAACCGGTGACCCCTCGATGACCTTAAACCACTTTTTCCCGGTGTCTGGAGTGCTCTGGAACCGTGTTGTGAATTTTTAAAATTTCTCCACCCACTTCAGGACGCCCCGCAACGTATGCCTCGCGCTTCTCAACTAATAACCCCTCGCTGATCTTAAACTACTTTTTCCCGGTGTCTGGAGTGCTCTGGAACCGTTTTGCGAATTTTTAAAATTTCTCCACCCACTCCAGGGACGCCCCGCAATGTATGCCTCATGCTTCTCAACTAATAGCCCCTCGCTGATCTTAAACTACTTTTTCCCGGTGTCTGGAAGTGCTCTGGAACCGCTTGAAGGAATTTTTGAGGCTGGCCCCGCTCACCTTGACGCACGCTCCACACACAACAGGTATGCCTTACACTTGTGAACCGGTGACCCCTCGATGACCTTAAACCACTTTTTCCCGGTGTCTGGAGTGCTCTGGAACCGCTTGAGAATTTTTAAGGCTGGCCCCGCTCACCTTGACGCACGCTCCACACACAACAGGTATGCCTTACACTTGTGAACCGGTGACCCCTCGATGACCTTAAACTACTTTTTCCCGGTGTCTGGAGTGCTCTGGAACCGCTTGAAGAATTTTTGAGGCTGGCTCCCGCTCACCTTGACGCACGCTCCACACACAACAGGTATGCTTACACTTGTGAACCGGTGACCCCTCGATGACCTTAAACCACTTTTTCCCGGTGTCTGGAGTGCTCTGGAACCGCTTGAAGAATTTTTGAGGCTGGCCCCGCTCACCTTGACGCACGCTCCACACACAACAGGTATGCTTACACTTGTGAACCGGTGACCCCTCGATGACCTTAAACCACTTTTTCCCGGTGTCTGGAGTGCTCTGGAACCGTTTTGCGAATTTTTTTAAATTTGGCTCCACCCACCTCGGGGCACGCTCCGCCCACAACTTGTGCTCGCGCTTCTCAACTGGACCCCCTCGGTGACCTAATCCGTTTTCCCGGTGTCTGGAGTGTTCTGGAACCGTTTTAGGAATCTTTTCAATTAGCTCCGCCCACCTCGCCGCACGCTCCGCCCACAACGTATGCCTCGCGCTTCTCAACTGATAACCCCTCGCTGATCTCAAACTACTTTTTCCCGGTGTCTGGAGTGCTCTGGAACCGTTTACGACTTTTTCCAAATTTGGCCCCCCTCTTCCACTTTTTAGCGCCGTCTGCAGTGCTTTAGGACCAAACTACGACTTTTTACTGTTCCTCGTGCTCAAATGCACGCCCCGCCCACTGTGGGCGGGCCTCAGCACGCCGCAAACATGGTGGACTCTTGCCAGACGTTCATCTTCGTCATGGACTTTTCTGCGATCTCTAAACTTTTTCGGGAACCGAGTTATCGACCTTTGTGGGCAAGCACCGCCCATCTCAAGACGCCCCTCCCATAACGTGTGTGGGGGTCTCTGGTCTTGACTTCTTCCATTTAATGTTCTATGTGTTCCCTGATCCTGGAGCTAAGCGGTCGTCCGGTTTCCCCAATGTACTCATCCCCACATAGCGCACATGATATCAGGTAGATCACGCCTGATCTCATGCAGTCACCCAACCGCCCATGAGGACAAATAACACAGTGCTCGGCAATACAATATTGATCATGCCCGCGATTGCGAGTCAGCTGTTTCCAAGTTCGGGGGTTTCGACCACACGGACTAGGCCGTCGAAACCCCACCTGTGCAGAGACATTCTTACGATAGAGCTGATCGCGTCGCTCGCAAATGGGCAAACAAAATGGCACCTTTCCAGACGGCTCAACTTCCGAGCCCTCTGGTCCAGGGAGGCGTTTAGCCCTTGGGGTTAACCATTGGGAAGAGAAAGGCTACGGACGAGCTCCAAGGGTTCCGTTTTCTCCTGTTTGCCTAAACCCTATAAGCCGTCTCAAACGTGTTCTGGTAGCCCATTTTGTTCTAAAGACACATGGTACGACCACACAGTTTGGGTGTGCGTGACTATCAGCGACCCATTTGTCGAAACCTAGCGGGTTTCCCGTCCTAACATGAAACTGAAACTCGCTAATTCCTCCAAGCTTATGACTTTCCTGGGTTAGTGGGTTGGGATGTTCCCAGGAGTCTTCTTGTTGGTCGTACATAGCCTCGCATTTCTTAAAGACACATAGTCCGCTCACACACATTGAGGGTGTATCAGCCCCCAGCTGTCGATGTGTCGTGGTTTCCCGCCCGAAACTGCACGGGGTTAGAGTACAGGGCCGTGGGAAAGTCTAATTCGTCCATGCTCCGCCTACCGTTTATGCTAACAGCCGTTCCGCGCGGCGCGTGTCGCGCGCAGCTCTCTTGGCTTTTTGCCAAGTCCTGTAATTGCGCTTTGGAATACAAGTAAAACGCAATTTCTTGATGCGGATAACATTTTAGGTGCTGCAAAATAAGAACCGAAGATGATGACGAGGGCCAGAACTCAAGAGCAACTGTGCTGCTTCTGCAATATCCCTCGGAGGCCGCGCATTCCCACAAAACATGAAAATAAAAACGGCCTAAGCGTCCCACTCGTTAGTTTGAAGTATTTCTATGGTATTGGAGCCCGTGTCCCGCCAGAATATGCATTTCCTCAATCATTCATCTTTGTTTTCGTCATCATCTTCGGTTCTTATTTTGCAGCACCTAAAATGTTATCCGCACCAGGGAATTGCGTTTTACTTATATTCCAAAGCGTATACAGGACTTGGCAAGTGAACCGCACGCGACATGCGCGCTTACGACGGATGTTAGCATGAACGGGAGTCTGCGCCGCAAAAGGCATTGGGCGGAGCATGGAGGAATTAGCGTGTTCCACGGTCCTGTATCTCCATTCATGTTAGGACGGGGAAACCGCTACGCTTCGACAGCTGAGGAAGGGGGGGGGGCTGTTATTCACGCACATCCAGAGTGTGTGTGATCGTACCATGTGTCTTCAAGGGGATGCGCCGAAAGGAAATGGACCAGGATGTTTTCATTGCTAGGTTTACGGTACCATTTGGTCCGATAGAACCCTCGTATCAGTTGGACCTGCACGTTGAGAAAAGGAAGCCAATTGTCTTCTGGCTGCTCGCTTGTGAATCGGATGTTCTCAGCTTGGTTGGCAAGCAGGTTGAAGCATGCGTCCATTTCTTCGCGGTTGAACAGACCACGAAACAGTCGTCTATGTAACGACAGTATAGGATAGGGTCGGCGGTCCAGAAGCGGCTTTTCGATCTTGGACATGTAGGCGATGGCTAGTACTGGTGCTAACCGTTGACCCATAGCCAGTCCTCTGATCTGCCTGTAGTACTGCCCCGACCACCTGAAAATGGAGCAGTCAAGACACTCTTTTACAAGTGTCATTACGTGGGTGGTTGAAAGGCATACATGTCTATCGATCGGACGTCCACAGAGCAGTTCAAAGGTGGCCTGCATGGCCCTCGTTTGACATAGAGTGATGTGACGTCAAACGGTTCCATTACATGGTTCTGTCTAAACCTGGTCACCTGTAATTTCTCAAGAAGACTGTTGGTATTACCCTATGCTGCTTATTATCGGCGTACCTTGAAGTCCGAGGGATTGGTGGAAGACAGGGTGGTCTGCTGTAGCTTATGAGTCTTGATGAGGACATAGAGGACTGGGCAGGTTGGTAGATCACACTTCAGTCGTGTACCTTCGGTTCTTGGCAGCTCTGTCGATCAACGCCCTGTTTAGCCTACGATAGCCTGCCTTTTAGCCTGCCTTTTGAATTCCTCCTCAGATGACGACCGTTAAAGACTATCATCTCGGGGGCAGATTCTCTTTTGTGGCAATATCAAGATCTCAAGGCAGTACAGCAAATTCATCTCTTTTATCGCTGACGGATATTGGACGCGATTTTAGAAGCCAGCGTTTTGAGCAGTTCTTCGATTTGAGGCTGGCTTTTTGCGCTGCTTTCACTGATATGGAGAATAAGGAGGTCGCAAACAGCCGAAACTTGACACCCACTGAGGGTTGGGGTCTTGGGGTCTGAAGAAAAGGGAGGGGAAGGGCATTGTGGGGGATCGTGACGGTAGTAAAGGTTGTGGGCTGTTTCCTCGCAGCTTAACCTTGAGGCGAAGATTGCCTTGAAGAGTTTGCAAGGCTCCCAGGATTTTTCGTGTTACCCCATGGCTCAATTCTCCGTTGTATCGGAGTGCAAGGTGGCTGCAGTTGTTGCCATCAGATCTGCAGGGGACGTCAAATACAGAAGCATTCCGGAAAAAATTGAAGAAAGTAAATCTACTCTCCCTGATAGGCATTCATCATGTCTGATAATTGCAAATCTCAAAAATCAAAAAATACGAGAATACGAAAATAATATATAATGTACAAAAATCTCATTGAGTTGCTTACTACCCTAATAAGTACTTAACATAAAACTGTGATTCTGGGCGATTTTAACTTATCAGTAGACCGGAGACCGGAACAAGATTCCTACAGATACCCGCTGAGTGGTCGCGTTTCTGCGGAATTCCAACGATACCACATACGTTTGTTGTGTTTCAACATTCTTTATATTTTTTGATCAAAACTCTTTCGAGCATGCCTCACACGGTGCGTGGCAAAGTTGGTTGCTTTGCCTACTATAGAGGAGGAAGCCACTCCTGAACCTAGTGAAATCCGTTCTAGTGAGTATGCAAATATGACGTCCGCTGACTTAATCAAATGTATACTTGAGCGGAACAAAGATCCTATTATAGCGCATATGCTCACAGTCCTGTCAGAGAAAATACCAGGGGAAATTCTCATCACATAGAGTCCGAAAAAAGATGCAGGAGCATTGTTATATCTGGCATCAGTGAGTCCCCTGAAAACCTACCCCCATCTGAACGGCAAAGCGATGTTGAAAAGAAGGTCTCTGAGATTCTCGACGTTCTTAATGTTGAGTGCAGACCCACAGAAGCTTTCAGGATTGGTAAAATCGACCCCAAAAGACCGCGCTTAATCAAAGTTGTACTACCGTCGCAATCTCATTGGCGTAAGGCTTTAGCTAATGCTAGGCTGCTCCGAGGGTCAGGCTACGCTAATGTTTTTGTTCGCAAAAGTATGACCGCAGAGGAAAGAAGTAACGACTATGAACGACAACTAGGCGTGAAAGAATTCACAGGAAAAGCAGTCGTGTATGGGTTGTGTACCGTGGACAACTCAGAAAAGTCTCAGATCTTCCCCGGAGAAGATCGGAGAAAGCTTGAGTATCATGGTACAGTGTCATCTTCATCCAGATTACTCGATTCTCACTACTCGGTTAGTAATGCTCAGCATCACCTTCATTCCCATTCATCTTGCGATGCCCCTGACAGCAAGAGGCAAAGTAACCCTGAATCTGATTCTAACCATAGTATGCTAGGTGCTCCTGTCCCCCTTTTCTGCACTTTACTCAACGCTCGAAGTCTAGTGAACAAACTCAACCACCTCCAGCTGTTTCTTTCGAAAAATGAACCTGACCTATTGTTGTTACGGAGACCTGGTTAACATGTAAGATCAAGAATTCTGAAGTATCATCCCATCTACCGTATGATGTAGTACGGTTGGATAGGAATGATAAGAGAGGTGGTGGAGTTTGTTGTGTTATCAAGAATACACTTACCTCACGAATCGTACGTCACGACATTCGCTCCAAAGCTGATGTACTGTGCGTTGATATACTACCCCACTATGGTTATTCCCCCTTCCGATTTGTTATGTGTACCGCCCTCCCGATTCTCTGATTAGCGATGACGAAAATCTCATTGAGTTGCTTGCCACCGTACTGAACGTGAGAACTGTGATTCTGGGCGATTTCAACTTATCAGTAGACTGGGCAATTATGATTCCCACAGGTTCCTATTCTGCCAAATTCCTGAACTTCTCTCGCAACTCAGGTCTTGATCAGGTGGAGCGGGAACCAACCCATGAAAACCGGATCCTTGATCTTATTCTCACTACTACCCCTTCTATTACAAACGTGTCACTGATGCCTCCTTTGTCAAGCTCTGACCATTGTATTGTGAACTTCCATATACAGGGGTTTTACTCTACCTTCATATCACCACCCATGCCGGATTACCATAACGTGAACTACGCTTCCTTGATAACAGCCTCCATAACGTAGATTGGTTCACGGTTTTCGAAGGCTATGATTCGATGTCCGACCTGTATCGCAGGTTTTGTACGCTCATCTATCAATATTTATCTGCTCATGTGCCCTTCAAAACGCCGCGTAGACATAGCATTCGATACCCCCTACAGTTCGAAACTTACTCGCTCAGAAGCAGCGCATTTTTCTTGCGTCTTCAGATTTTTGAGAAGTCCACTGTATAGAAAAGTTTGTGCTGACATTGATCTGCATCTAAAGAGATTTTGGGACAACTACGAATGACGGCTAGCCATACGTGCTTGTATGAAGAATCTATATCCGTCACAAAATGAAAGCGGTAAATTCTGGCTCTCTTGTTGATATGGATGGAATACCACGTACTTCCGAAACTGATAAAGCTACCGCACTTGACAGTTTTCCGGGGCCTTTAACAAAGATGCTGACCCTGCGTTCTTACTTACAAGTTTCGAACCCATTCAATGCCGTTGCAATGACTTCTACTTTACTCCCAATAGATTTTTAGCGTTCTGAAGAGATTGAAACCCTCTACCAGTGAACCGTACGATGGAATACCTCCTATAGTTTATAAGAAATGCGCTCGCTCGCTTTCGCGACCGCTTGCTCATTTATTCAACGCATCATTCATGCTGGGCGAGGTTCCTGAGATCTGGAAGGATGCGCTAGTCACAGGGATTCCAAAGGTTGATGGAGCCGTCTTGGTATCGGACTTCCGCCCAATTAGTATTACTCCAACACCTGTCAAAGTGATGGAAAAGATTATTCGAAAGAGAACTCTTGATTGGTCACTAAAAATAAGCTTATTCCACAAGAACAGCACGGTTTCCTTCCTGGGCTATCGACTGTAACAAACCTTGTTGACAGCTTTTATGACTGGAATCTAGCATTGAACCATGGTAAGTCAATCGACATTATCTACGTTGACCTATCCAAAGCATTTGACAAGGTGAATCACGCAAAACTGCTTCTAAAACTGCAATCTCTTGGGATTGCTGGGAAACTCTTAAGTGGTTGAGATCCTATTTATCTGAACGACATATGACTGTCAATGGCAAATTTTCTCTGACCGATTTCACTGCACTAGTGGCGTACCCCAAGGCGGAGTTCTATCTCCTCTACTTTTTGTGATCTATACCTTAGATTTGCCGTCCTACCTCAAAACATCTGAAAATGTAAGAGTGCAAATGTATGCTGATGATATTAAAAATATATGGTATCTTCAACGATGATAACTGTAACGAGGTTCACTCAGCTCTTAAACGTTCGATTGAAAACTTGAAATCTTGGGCCACACACTGGGATATCGATGTAAATCCAAAGAAGACGTTTGTACTGCATATAGGTAAAGCCTATTTTACACAATATACAATCAATGGTGTGAATTTGAAAAGCTGCGAACTCTCTAAAGATCTTGGAGTTTTGACACGAATTTGAAATTATCTAAACACATCGAACATATAGTAAACAAGGCATACCTACCCTTTTGGCTACCTTTTTTTGCAGTTTTTCGAAATACCTATACCACTGATGTAACCACTCTGGTACGCCTTTACAAGACATATGTACTGCCGCATCTTGAGTATTGTTCTCAGATTTGGAATCCCACACGTAAAAAGCAAATCATCAAGCTAGAAAAGGTACAGAAGTTGTTTACAAGGCTGCTGTTCCATCGTGCTTTCCAATGTCACAACTCAATGCCAAGTTATAACGAACGTTTAAGACAATTAGGCTTAAAGACGCTTAGACACAGGCGAACGATTGCGGACCTTGTTTTTTGTTTTCGCCTTCTACGCATGGAGACTAATCTGTCTCCAAGTAAGTATTGGGTGTTCAGGCCAAGTCACGAAAGAATAGGCGGATTCAACTTACATTACCCTCGGATTCAAAAGAAAAATCAGACTCAATTATATAATTTTGTGCTCTACCGTGGTGCGAGGTGGTTACAACGTTTACCCACTGAAATTCTGTCGTCTGGTGACAGCCATAGTTTTAGAAAAAAACTGATAAAGATCGAACCTATTACAGCTTCTCGGGTTGGATGACTCATTTTAGTCTCAAACATCTACCTTTTTTTCAGTACATTTGAAGTTCTTGCTGTGTGCAGTATATTTCTCAAGGATTCCGTCATATTCTTTGTGGAATCGAAGGCATAAATCACGTTATCATTGATATTCATGTTTTCACCATATCTGTAAGAAGGAGGCACACTGGCTATCTAAACTGAATCCTGAGGTTTTTTTCTTGAATTGTTTACATTGATCACTTGTTCTACTGTAGTCTGATGATCCTCAAGGTTGATCTCGCAGTGGGCCACATCAACTGTCAAGGGGAGGACTATATTACAAGTGTTCAATTATAATCTTCACTTATAACCTTTTTTCTCTTCTCAGGAAGTAGTATGAATAGCGTGTGCTCCTTCTCTCTGTCTTAATGTTTAGTGGAAATATTGGGCTTTCAATGAGTTTATTATAGTGTAGCAGTTTGTGGAACACTTTATGATGTAAATAAACAAACAAATAAATAAATAAACAATTCTGAGTCTTCAGAACTTCTCACCTATGTGTAGTGATATTGCCTAATTGAGTCTTTTTTGTATTATGCTGTATGTGTTGCAGTTTCGTAGCCGTTTATCCCACATATGTTTATTGTAGCGCACCTGTGCGTGCATGATAAATAAACAATTATAAATAAATAAGTAATAAATAAATATTATGAGTTTAATTCTTCTTCTTCTCCCTAGCGTTAGTCCCGCGCCGTTGCAGGGTCCGCTGTTCTTGTTAGCCGTCACCACTTGTTCCCGTTCACATGCATCTTCGTGCTGCGCTTTATTTCAGTCGAGGTTCGCTTCTTGATGACCGCCTCAATCTTTCTTGGGCCCTCGTGGTCCCTCGCCCTTTACTTCGAATTCCAATGCCTTCCTTATTGGGTGGTCTTCAGGCTTCCCTAGTACGTGCCCATAGCAGTCGCTGCTCTCGTGCGTTCAGCTGGATTGGAGCCGTCCGTGTGATTCGGCCTTAGACGTCCTCGTTTCTGACCTCTCTCGAGCCGTGTCCACACCGGCAGCCCAATCCAGATCCTCATTTCAGCTGAATGGAGCTGCCTTTCATGGTTCTTGCAGATGGGCCAGCACTCACTACCGTAGAGCATTGTAGGCCTTACCACCGCCCGGTACACCTTTCTCTTGAGGCCTTCTCGAGCACGCCTTGTCGCCAGGATGCCCATGCGATTTCGCTCCATTTTCCACCAAGCCTGCGTTTGATTCGGGCCGTCACCAGCCTGGTCCATTGCTGCCATCAGTGCTACACGCTCCCCAAGCAGGTACAGATCGTTGTGTAAACTCATGGGTGGGGGGGGGTCGTACCTGGCCGATGGAGAGGGGGGGGTCGTAATCTCAAGGGTCACTCAGAGCCGAGCAATGGTTCGACATTTCAGTTGATAGTGGGAGTGGAGCTATGGAAGTCAAGATGTTTAAAAAAATGAAGTTTATTATGAGTGTATTCTTTACAGCTTTAAATGCTACGTTTAACAGCCCTCTTTTCATGGGAAATCCCCAAGAATGGGTTCGTACTTGGCCGCGGGGGGGCGTGGGAAGTGGGGTAGTATTCCAAAAGTAGGCTCGCTAGGCATCAAACAGTACAAAGGTGTCATTGCTAAGGGTAATGGAACGGACGGAAAGCTTCAGAAGACCCGGATGTAAATAGGAATACAAAATAATAAAAGATTTATTAGCAATATAGCAAGAATAAATAAATAAATAAGTGTCAGTTTATAGCATGAACTCGTAAGTACGTAGATGACTAAATAATACGTCTCAAACAGATTCGTGCGTGTTGTCCTTTACAAACCCTAAACAAACATCTGCTTGCATGGATAAAAGCACCTGAAATTAGAATTTACACCTTTCCACCACCTCTCCGTAGGAGCCTAATGCACGGACCAAAATCGATCAGAGATAGCCGAGCTTCTCTTTCACTCATTTGAAGGGAAATATGTGTTTTGAAGGCACACTGAAGTTTCCGAAGGTGTATCCTCACAATGGCACATAAGGAGTCAATTTTTCGGGTGGGTCAGAGGGTGGCGCATCTGTGACCCATCTAAAATATCTCCTGAACTAGTGGGTCTTCAGAAAAACTGTAAAGCTTATTGGAAAGAGAAAAGATTGAGGGAATTCTTATTGGGAAAGAGAAAAGATGGAGGGAGCATCAGTGGAGTTTTCAAGATGACTTCAGTCTCCTGATGGAGCATTGCGGTTGAACGAAGCAGTTCCTTGTGTGAATCATGGAAACCAGCTCGCGATTTACCCCTGGCCGAACCGTGACCCATCCGGAATATTTCACCAACGGGGGATTGTTCAGTTTGCAGCTAGGTAGAATACACAATAGTAGAAACTTTGCCGTTGCATGCTGCTCACCATTCCTCAAAAGCTCCGCACCTAAAAAAGATATAACCCCCGAACAGACCCCAGGACGTTGGCAAGTCCAACAACCGCGCTCCAATGACGTTTTCGACGTTTTTCCAGAGAAGCGGTCGCAGCCTTGCGCCCTGCAGCCTGATCGATAATAGCCAAGTATGGAACGATTTACTGCCGTTATCCTTTTTTCATTTAGCTCTGCATTTTTTGTATTTTCCATGTTTCGCTTTGTTGTGTCGTGCATGTTTTCATTATTTCCCCGTCACCATTCATTGAATGCACATCTGGGCCCTGACACGCTCACCTTGGGGCTATTTTTTTCACCAATTCAGCCTATCAATGATCACCATTAGCCGCTATTTCAATTGTGTTCTTGTTACAAGTTGCATGTCATACATAGTTATCGAACGAGGAGTTTTATTTTGAATCCTAAGACAAAATTGTAGGTAATGCGAGGCTGTTGTTCAGCCTCATATTGCATGAGGCTGAAACAGCCTTTTATTTCCTGTATTTTAGAGCAGAGTGCGCCTTTCGAGAATCCAGATTCCATTTCAGGAAGCCATTTGTGGTGAACATGCATCTGGTTGTCAGTTAGAGCAGGAGGGGGGGTCGTATCTGGACCCTCTTCGAGGGGGGGGGGTCGTACCCACACCGCCATTTGACACATCCCCATGCTGTACCCTGTCCCCAAATACTGGAGGTCCTCGATCCTTCCGATGCTCTCGCCATGGCGGTCCATGATGGGATCGATGCACTCACTGATGCGGATCGATGGCACTCACTCTGCAAAGTTTGACACTCTTGGTCTTCTTTACGTTCAGCCGGAGTCCATTCTTAGCGAGCACATCCTGCCACCGCTGTACCTTGTCCTGAGAGTTCCTCCCTGCTGTCCGCTATCAGGGCAATGTCGTTCAGCGCCAGAGGATTGGTTTTTAGTAGCCCTCCCTTGAGTTCTTTGGCTCTGCACATCAAGATTAGTGAGGAGAGAACGGGCTTGAGGGCTGTCCTCAGCTGATACCCCGGCCAAATGTTTATCTCCTTAGTCAAAGCCGATGCGGAGGCGGATACAGCTGCATTCAGATCCCATCGTACCATGTCCACTCACTATGAACAGTGTGGCGGACGTTACGTTTCTCTGAGCGCTCCTTCCAGGAGTGACAGGCCGAGGCAGGCGCAGTCGGCGCTTCTCAAGGTCAGGAAGGCTAGTAGCAGGGTCGCCATTCTGCTATATTCTCCATCACCTCTCTTGGACGCGTGAAGATGGCGTCAGTGGTGGACTTTCGGGTAATTGAAGCCGCCGGACTGTTCCGTTGGAGATAGCGAGAAGTCCTCAGCCTCTGTGTTGGCAGCGCGCGTACAGCTTTCATGGAATATGGGGAGTCAAACTTGAATGCCGCGCTTAGTTGAAAGCACTCTGTCGTGTCCCTATTCTGTTGAAGATTGGTCGGACAATTTGTGCGCTCCCGTCACGCATTCCTCATCCCGGGCATTCATACTTTCAAGCCGTACTTGTTCAAGAAGTGTGCTTGAGCCAATCACCCCATGTTCTCCGAGGACCTTACATGCCTCTATCCGTACCCCGTCTGAACCCTTTTGCTTTCCCTTCATTTCCCTATCTCTCGACGGAGTTCATCCTCCGTCCAGGGAGCGATGGGACCTTTCGTTGCCCCTATCTGTGGGCTATCGTTGCGGGAGAATTTTCCGTTCAGAAGTCCCTCAAACTATTCCCACCTCTTTCTGACTTCGGCTGGTTTCCTGAGAATGGCCCCGTTGCTGCTCTTCACAGTCTTTACGACCCTGATGTCCTGAGCTGCGCGATGCCGAGCTTTAGCCAGGCGGAAGACGAACTTGTCCCCTTCTCGGCCTTCCAGCTTCTCGTACAGGGTATCCTTGGCCTTAGCAACGGCTGCCTTAGCGAGTCGCTTGCAGCTCTTGTAGGCAGCGTAGTCTTCTGGGCTCCTTGTCTTTTGCCAGCGTTTGTATGCTTCCTTCTTCTGCTTGACGATCCCCTGGACTTCCTCGTTCCAGAACCAGGCTGCCTTGTCTCCTCTGATACCACCTCGCGTCTCTCCCAGGACCTCCCTTGCACACTGTAGGATGACCTCTGCTGCGTAGGTCCAGGTGTCCTGGACTGGCCCATGTGGGTCTGGGAGCCCAGCCTCCAGTATTCTTCGGCCGAGGCTATCCTTTTCTACCCTGCGCATTTTCCACCACCGAATTCTTCGCTCTGCTCTCACCCTCGTCTTCTTGGGAGGTCTATGGCGATTCCCCAGGCTGTACCTTGATATCCTTGACGGTTTTGAGAGACGATCTTCTCACCAGGACATGGTCGATTTCCGTTTGTCTCCCTCCACTGCTGTAGGTTAGTCCTCCTTTTCGCGAAGAAGGTGCTGCAGATTGCTAAGTCGTGGGCTGTGGCTAGGTCAAGGATCCGTTCTCCCTCAGCGTTCTTGCTCCTATTCCTTGACCTCCGTGCACCCTTTCTAGACCCCTTCTGTCATTCCCACATGGCCATTCAGATCCCCAGCTATGGTGAGGTAGTCATCTTCCGGAACCGATCTTATGGCCTCGTCCAGGGTCAGGTAGAACTCATCCTTTTCCGCTTCGGAGCAACCGGATTGTGGTGCGTACACGGTCAGTACTGTCCAGTACCCCTCCTTCGTGTCCATTCTCACTCCCATGATCCGATCACTGATCCTGTTCACAGTGGAGACGCAGTCCTTGAGGGATTCTGCCACCGCTATGGCCACGCCATTCCGTTTGGTGTCTGCTCCATTGTAGAAGAGTTACAGTTACAGTTAGAGTTCCCTTCCATCGCGTTTCCTGAAGGCATAGGACTTGGATATTCCTGCGTCTCATGAGGTCGGCAACCTCACGAGACTTCCCGGTAAGCGACCCCACGTTCAGGGTCCCAATTCGAACTAGCTTCTTTGGCCGAGGTCGTTCACCCCTCGGTAGCCCTCGCATACTGACCACAGAACTCGGGCGAGGGTTCTGCGCGCCACTTCCGGGTGACGTCCTAGCTTTAACACTGATACTTTTGCGACTTGTCATGATTGTTGTGACGGGTTCCTCCATCAGCCGGCCTGTCAACCTGGGCCTGACGCTGGTATCGTCCCCATTTTTGCAATTTTTGCAAGGCATGGTTTGTGCCTCGGCAAGTTCGGGATCGTAAAGTTTAATGATCAACCTACAAAGTTATCTTCTCAAGTGGTCAATACAAGTATGGTGATTAATATGTCCTGTTACAGTCCTCATCATTACGGACTGTCGGGGCGGCACAGCCGCGCTGCACTGTGACGCGACAGCGGCTGCGGCTCGGTGACGGTGAATCAGCTGATTTCGATGGAATTCGGCTGCAAATTCCTACTTTTTCAGCTCTTCAAGCTTCTAAAGTGGAAGGTGAGTTATTCTGAACAATTTTGAATTGTACTGGCTCTGATTTCCTTTATTTTTATGTCGATTATATGCTCTTTTCCTTGTATTTTGCCTTATTTCAGGCATTTATTCAAATGGCTTGCATTCTTTCAGATTCATTCAGAGTCAGTACAATTTAAAATTGCTCAAAATAACTCACCTTCCACTTTCGAAGCTCGAAGAGTTGAAAAAGTGGGAATTCGCAGCCGAATTCCATGGAAATCAGCTGATTCGCCGTCACCGAGCCGCAGCCGCTGTCGCGTCACATTGCAGCGCGGCTGTGCCGCCCCGACAGTCCGTAATGATGAGGACTGTATGTGTCATCCGCGAGAACTTTGTCCTGTGGAAGGAATAGCGAGATGCCATTTTTACTAGAAGACACTGTTCCAATAAATATATGTACCGGAGCTCTAATAAAAAACAGATAGGTTTCAGATTCGAAGGTAGGGGGGGGGGACATTGCAAAATATTAGCACAGTAGCCAATTATTCCAAAGTACTTTTGAACAGAATCAAGTTTTTCTATCAAATTCTCGCCAATATCAAGGTCTTCGAATTCCTGGACAGCGTCACTGATAGCGATCACCTTATCGGCTCCTCTCGAAATGTGCACCCTGATTGATTCCAAATTTCAACCTGCCATTGCGAGCAAGCTGACTCGCTTCTATTAAAAATTGTTGTCTTCTTATGTCCTCTGTATCTTGCGATTTCTTTCAAGAGTAAAGCTAACGGTTTTCAGTAGCTGCCTTTGATTTTATTGTCCTATCTATCAATCGACATCGTTCGCAGTGACGAGAAGAAACTCAGCCTCACATCGTTCTTGCAGTCTTCCGAAGATCTCGTTCGGCTTATTTAACAGCTTTTACTTGGAAACATGAGACTCTCCATCTCCAGATTCCATAGAACTAGGGCTAATTCTTTCTTAAAAAATGAAGAACGAACGGTGAACGGTGTGACTAGCGTAATGAACGGATGTTTATGTACAACCATTTGAGAACCGGTTTGGATTCCCTTCAACTGTTAATCAGCTTCACTGGATTGGGTGCCGCAAAATTTCCGATTCTGTATGACCCGCTATTCTGAGAAACAACGAGTTACTATGTTACGTTACTTACGTTTTTTTTTCGGGCAAATCATCGCTTTGTTATGACTCCTCACAAGGATACAACTCCTCACAAGGACACATCCTATCTGAGAGCTGAATAATTGTCGTGTCGCTGGGTGGGCGTACACAACAGCGGAACTGTAACTTAAAAGAATTGGTCTTGTTGAAGTTAGAGAGCTGAAGCATTTGGTTGTGGGGGAATAATAGAAAATTTCAGCGTCCACGTATCCGAGTTGATTTTTTTCCAGACCTTGAGTGGTTGTTGAGAAAAACAATACAGTCATGAGTTTGAAAAGAATCAAAAAGTTCGAAACTCAATCTCTCCCCACCAGCATAATGTTATGGCTTCACGCTCTTTATGTCTCTGCCTGCCATTCAATGTAGGTCGCTAGAGTCAGGCCATACGCCAGGAAGAGGAAATACAGCTACGGAAAAAAATGAAACAAGCTAAGAAAACTGGAATTTTCTGTAAATTTATTACTTGATTTCCCTTGAGTTGTGTACCGAAATACTGCGATTATAGATAAAGTGTGTCTGGGAGAACTGTTTTCAAATCAGTAAAAATAACCTTGAGCAAACACCGAAGTACGTCAAATCTAGGTTTCGACACCCAAAGCCAGCATGCGGATGACAAAATGACTGAGTAAAAGCCTCCGTCTTAACGCCATCAGGTATCTTTGAGATGGCAGAAGCATGAGTCAAAGGAAAGAAGGCCACCAAGAATGAGAATAAACATGCATTTCAAGAAATTTGTAGTCGAATAATCTTGGATACCCCTGAAGCTCTTGTGGACTCGATTCCTCGGATGATGATGGCTCTTATCAAGTCCAATAGTAAGCAAACCAAAATCAGAGCTCTGGATAGTTTTTCTTGTTGAATTTCCGCTATCTGCTCACCTTTCCACTGTATTGCTGTCGAATGAGAGCTTCAGAACTGTTTGAAACGCGGTTCCGTGGCTTGTTCCAAGTTTTTCTTTCCACAGCTGTGGATGGAGAGATAATATCATGTAAGGTGGCCGTACCACACTGAAATTACTTTTTCTTCTGGTAATAGATATGCTAGTAGCATTGATTGAGCTTTTATCACTAAAAGCTTGAGAGTTTCACTACTGATCATTCTTTCTGGGATTCGCCACGTGTTCTACTTCATCCTACTGGCATTATGCTAATAGATTGGGTTGATATCTGTTTGCATTGGATGGGTCTTGGTCTACACACTTATTTGCGGGGC